>PVLC010012958.1:0-13722 GCA_004027655.1 Graphiurus murinus | reverse complement strand
TAAAAATAAAATAAAAAAACAAACCTACATCAGGCCACACAGGTGAATACTGAAAAAGCCAGGGATTGAAGTCACTGAGGTCTAGTCAGGTCTGACTCAGTGTTTCAATGAACCAATATATTAAATACCAAATTCAAATGTACCTCATGCATCCCTGCAATCTAGGATTAAAAGCAACTTTTAACTACCTTGGAACAATAGCAGTAGAAAGCATATACTTGTCTAAAAAGTAGAAATCATGGGTATTCCCCTTTCATTTTATAACTTTTAACTCTGAAAAACAAAGGAGAAAAAAAGATTGGAAAGGAATGGGTCACAAAGAGCTTTCTGCAGGATGTGGCTGGGCTAGTCATATTCTTTGGGAATAATTAAACCCTCTCATAAGAGACAAGAAATAATGAACACACATTTCAAGGCCAGCTCCCCAGATATTATAAAATGATGAAAAATGGGGAGGCAGCCTATTCCCATTAAAAAACTTTCTTAGATGCTCACAGTCCAAAACACTCTTCAGAACTGGGAGCAGAGTCTACTGGCCATTCTGCTAGATATCTACCCTGCTCTAACACTTTGCCCTTTGAGGAAGGATCTAGGTTTTCCAGTTTGTTTGTTTTTGTTTTTATTTTTTTATGGTTTCTAAAAAGTAGACAGCCCTCTATATCCATGGGTTCTGCATCTGCAGATTCAACCAACTATGGGATGGAAAATATTTGAGAAAGAAACAACTGGATCTATCCTGAACATGTACAAACTTTAGTCTGTCATATTTCCTAAACAATACAACATTAACTATTTACGTAGCACTTATATTACATTCAAAATTATAAACAATCTAGAGATGATTTCTAGTATACAGGAGGATGTGCAGGTTCTAGGCAAACATTGTGCCATTTTATATTAGAGACCTGAGCATCTGCAAGCTTTGGTAGCCAAGACAGGTCTCCTGTGGATACGGAAGGACAGCTGGACTGCTATAATCAAACAGAGCAAATTGTTAATATTCTTTCAGTGCATTCTTCTCTCATTCTGGCCTTTCTTCTCTTCCATGCAAATCTGTCTGGCAAGGCCCTACTACTCATCAAGGACCAGTTTAAATGCAGTCGCGTAAGAAACCTCACCTGACCCCCACCACCCACCGCTGGTATAAAATCCCCAAGAACCAGCCTGCTGTGGTCCATCAATTTCAAATGTCTTTCAGCTTCTGAACTATCATTTCTGATGTTCATTAGAGACCAAAGGAATCTTATTTTATAGGCATGCATCCTGTAATGAGCCCTGAACTATTGTGGTTTTCCAAGTTTTCCTTCTCCAGGAGGCTAAGGGCATCTCTATCCTTCTTGCAAATCCCCTGAAAACTGGGATTTGAAATTCATTGGATGCAACATAAATCTGACTGGTTACATAATCTAAACCATCAGACAGAGCTGGCTCCCGTTCAAGTCATTTCGAACGTATTTCATAAAAGCTGGACCTCCTGGGACGCAGCTTCCCACAAGCCGAAGAGAAGCCAAAGAGAAACCACAGTCTCTCTAAACTGCTCATCGTAGGACCCTCCGCGGTCTCAAACTAAAATAGCCAGGAGGAGGGAAATTGATGAGATTTCATTAAGTGCAAAGTTTCATGAAAATCAACTCTAACCTCTCTGTAGCTCCCAGCAGCAGGACCTGTGTTTATGTGAACCGTGTTAAAGATAAGCCATCCTGCGGAAATTACAACGGCAGTTATCCAACCACTTTAATACACTCTTAAGTGGACGCACTAAAATTGAGAATTCTCATTGGCTTTTCTGACAATGTGGTGCTGCGTCAACCTGTATTCGTGTGATAAAAGAGAAATTATGGTATACAGCTTCCTGGCTTGAAAATAAATCATTAGAGCC
The DNA here is from genome assembly GCA_004027655.1 of Graphiurus murinus. NCBI lineage: Eukaryota > Metazoa > Chordata > Mammalia > Rodentia > Gliridae > Graphiurus > Graphiurus murinus. The sequence continues at coordinate 11,843 of PVLC010012958.1, read as the reverse complement.
AGGCAGGGTGGTGCACAACTGTAACCCCTGCACTTGGGAGGCTGAGACAGGAGGACCACAGGTTAGAGGCTAGACTCAGCAATTTAGTGAGATCTTGTTTCTAAATTTAAAAAAAAAAAAAAAAAAAAAACAAGACAGGCATGGTGGCACGCACCTGTAATCCCAGAACTTGGGAGGCTGAGACAAGAGGATCACAGGTTCAAGGCCAGCCTCAAAAATTTAGTGAGACCATTTCATAATAAAATCTTTTTAAAAAAGGTCTGGGGATATAGTTCAGAAGTAGAATGCGCTTGAGTTCATTCTCTAGTACCACTTAATAAATAAATAAATAAATAAATAAATAAATAAATAAATAAATAAATAAATATGAATTAAAAAATAGGTAGAGCTGGGGCTATAAATTTCTTTTTTGCGGTACTGGGGATTGAACTCAGGGGCATTCTATCTCTGAGCTATACCCCCAGCCCTATTTTTTATTCTTTATTTTGAAACAGGGTCTCACTAAGTTTCAGAGTGCCTCACTAGGTAGCTGAGGCTGGCCACAAACCCGGATCCTCTGGTCTCAGCCTCCCAAATGCTGGGATTACAAGTGTGTGCCACCACGCCCGACTGAAAAAGTCATTAAATTTCTACTGAAAACAATTTTTTTTCCTATGGTACTGGAGATTGAACCCAGAGGCATTCTACCTCTGAGCTATACCCCCAGCCCTATTTTATTCTTTATTTTGAAACAGGGTCTCACTAAGTTGCAGAGGGCCTCACTACTTGCTGAGGCTGGCCACGAGCTTGCAATCTTCCTGTCTAGCCTCCCAAGTTCTGGAATTATAAGCATGCACTACCATGCCCGGCTCTACTGAAAATTTCTACACATTCTTTATTGTATTTTAAGGAAAGAATGAGATCTAAATCGCTATAAAGGTTTTAAAGCATAAGGCATCTGGAACGATGGACTTCATGCTTGTGCTCTGTGGGAAAATGGAGGATAAATGACTAATTGCCACAATATTAATTTCATATTTATATCCCCATAAAGCGTGGGAGCAAAATTTGTCCACTTGAGGAAAATGCGACTAAATTATTTGTCCAGATGTCAGCAAATAATGATCCAATATCCAAATCAATGCATCTACAATTAAGTACTTAACAGAAAAAAAAACAGCACCCTTTTCTAAGAAATGAGAAAATGCAAAAATAACTACAGCTTCTGCTATAGTCAGTTTTATGATCAGCAGCGAGTAGGTAACGTTACGTGGGAAATGTCACCTACCAATTGGATGACAACCTCAAGTGTCACATGCTAACCTGGGAAAGCCAATGGTGATAAACGAATTCCGACTGTGGCCAAGTCACTTACCCTCCAAGACCTCGAGACTTTTACCTATAAAATGAAAATTCTGGACTCCTTTGTTATTACTACGCTCCTGTTGGCTTTAACGTTCTGTAGTGATAAGACGAGTCTTACTCTGTTTAATGCAAGTATACAAGTCTTACTCTATTTAATCTAAGTATCTTCTAGAATGTTCTGTCATCTTACATTTCTCTTGGTTTTGCCAAAGAAAGAGCACTGTTCATTCAAAAGCAAACAAACTCCTTAATTAAGTACAAAGTTTGGGAAATAATCTTGTAAATCCAGGAGATTTTAAGCTTCCCCTCAACATTCTGAATACTGTCTAAAATTCCAACAGAATCGAATTCTGACTCTCATCACAATTGCCACCCTGTCACTGCATCCCGAGCCCAGATCTCAGGCCCTAAACTCCTGACAACACCCAAGGGCCTGTTCCTTGTAAGAAGACTCAGGATTTTTCAATTCCTTGAAAAACTCAAGAGTCAACTTTAGACTTCCATCCATTACTTCCGGACTTGGAATTTATCCATGAAGTTTTAATAGTTGGCCCTCTCTAGCCTGGGGAAATGAACAGTCAGGGGGAGGAAGGAAGAAAAAACGAATTCGGGGTTTCATTACGTGTATTTTCAGGTTGGGTTTTAGGAGACTGATTCCATAGTTTTATTTTGTGTTGTTTTATTGTTGTTTGTTTGTTTGTCTAACTAACCCCAAATATCAGCACCCTCTGGCTGCTTTCCACTCAAGACAGATCTGTAAGTTCTGGCTATTCCACACTGTATGACCCAGTTACCCACTCTAGCACACAGGCACCAAGCATGAGTGTCCAGTACCTTACATGCTCACCTGAATGGTGGACTAGTCCTGTAAGATCAGTGTTTGTGGGCATTATGAATGAAGACCAGAGAATGATGAAGTGTGAATGAGAAAGCTGCAGAGAAGGCAAAGGAAACAGAAGACGCACACAGTAGTCTTCCCTTAGTCACCATTTCACTTTCCACAGTTTCAGTCAACTGCAGTCAACCACAGTCTGAAAATATTCCATAGAAAATTCTAAAGATAATTCATAAGCTTTAAATTGTGCAGTGTTCTGAGTAGCACGATGAAATCTCATGCCATCCCACCCTGTTCCACTCTGTCCTGCACAGAACATGAACTGGCCCTTTGTCTAGCGGATCCACTCTGTATATACTACCCACCTGGTCGTTACTGAGTAGCTCTCTTGGATAGCAGACTGACCATCACAGTATGTCAGTGCTTATGGTCTAGTGGCCATTATCTTACTTAATAAGAGCCCCAAAGTACAAGATTAGTGATGTTGGTAATTCATATATTCCAAAGAAAAACCATAAAGTACTTCTTTAAGTACAAAAGGGAAAGTTGTTGACCAAGGAAGAGAAAAAAAAAAATCATATGCTGAGACTGCTAAGATCTAAGGCGAATTCCTGCTGTTCATCTCTGCCTGTGCCTAGTTTCTAAGTTAAACTTTAACTTAGGAAAGGACATATAAGAAAGAACCTAGTACAGGTAAAGTTTATTACCATCCATGGTTTCAGATAACCACTGGGTACCTTGAAACGTATCCCCTGTGGATAATAGAGGACTATATCATACCCAGGATCGCCAACACACCAGTGGGAGATAGTTAATCACCACAAATGAGGAGGACAAAGAAGATCTGTAACAGGGTGACAGGCCCACAGCAGTAACTGGGGCACTGAGGGCCAGCCCGCCAAAGGCTGTGTAATACACCACGTCATATCTGTGCTAGATATCTTCACTGAACACAAAGACTAAACACAGAAAAGTTGCAAATCTCTCAAGAAAATCAAAGCAAAGCAGTAAAGTTCAAAGAGACCTATTTTTATTCATGCAGTAAAGTTCAAAAAGACCTTTTATTTGTCTTAAAATCTGGTGCTTAAAGAAAAGATAGTTTATGGGGTTTTTTTGTTTGTTTATTTTGTTTTATTGTTGTTGTTTTGTTTTTGGGGTTTTTTTGCCATCCTAGGGATTGAACCCAGGGCCTCGCACATGCTAAGCAAGCCCTCTACCACTGAGTTACATCCCCATCCCTTTTTATTTTATTTTGAGACAGGAACTTGCTAAGTTGTGCAAACTGGCCTTCAACTTATGATCCTTCTGCCTCTGCCTCCTGAGTATCTGGGATTATAGGTGTCTACCACTGCATCCTGTGAAAAGATGGCTGAATTCAAAGCAAACAGGGTGACTGGAGATGTTCTTGGAAATTCTAAAGTGGGCTTGTGAGAGCAGCGGTCTTATTTTTTACTGTTCCTTGTTTGTTTGTTTGTTTGTTTTGTGGTGCAGGGGATGGCGCCCAGGGCCTTGTACATGCTAAGCAAGCACTCACCACTGAGCTGCATCCCAGCCCAGCTGTCTTGTTTATTATGAGGAATTCTACGTAAAGACTAAGAGCATCAACATGACTCTTATGATCAGCCTGTCACTCATGGCTCAACATTGAGAACCATGGCAACCCTCAGAAGACATGGGCAGACAGGCTGGCAAATCCCCAAGCCCTGGACAGGGGTTTTGGTACCAAAGAGTCTAGTTCTACCAAGATGAGTACCATGGCCTCCACTCCTCAAGTGCCTTGTCCATGACCTCTCCCATTTATTATTTAATTTTCATCATATTTATAAATGTATGCCTTGAGATCAACAAGCATTAACCCATCAATGAATTAATAACCATTAACCAGATGGTCATATACCAATCTTTTGATAGTAGGCCTGATCACAGAATGAGGTCCTTTGGTTAGTTAATAAATAAATAAAATTAATAAAAATTAGCATTAAATAAAGACATATGTAAGTTTCTCTTTGTGAAAGAACATACAATCTTTTTTTTTTTTTTTTTTCCTTGTGGTACTGAGGATTGAACCCAGGGGCATTCTACCTCCAAGCTCCACCCCCAGTCCTATTTTTTATTCTTTATTTTGAAACAGGGTCTCACTAAGTTGCAGAGGGCCTCACTAAGTAGCTGAGGCTGGCCACGAACCTGGATCCTCTGGTCTCAGCCTCCCAAGTACGGGGATTACAAGAGTGTACCACCACACCTGGACAATCTTTTTTAAAAAATACATTTTATCAGATATATTTAGGCTTATAACATAATGTTATGGGATATATATAAAACAAAAATGCTTACTACAGTGAAGCAAATCAACAGACCATCATCTTTCACTATCCCTTATTTGTTTTGGATTGGTGGCAAAAGTAGCTAAAATCTACTGATCTGGCATGGATCTCATATATTACACTTGGATTACCTAAAAGTTCTCAGGTTACAGATTACATATCTGATACATGTATCATCTGACCTACATCACCTCACCACCATGACCACTGTTTTATTCTTTATCTCTGTATATTTGAGTTTTTTAAAAAAAGATTCTACATGTAAATTAGATCATGTGGTATTGTCTTTTCTGTTTCTAGATGTTTCCCTTAACGTAAGTCCATTAATGTGGTGGCAAATGACCAGATCTTATTATTTTAGGGCCAAATAATATACTTTTGTAAATGTGCCGTAGTTTCTTTATTCATTCATGTGTTGACAGACGTGTTGTTTTCGTAGCCTGACTATTGTGAATAATACTGCAATAGACATGAGAGTATAGACACTTTTATCAGGTAGTGACTTCATTTCCTTTGATTATGTGCCCAGAAGAGGGATTGGTAGGTATTATTGTAGTTTTATTTTTAATTTCTTTAGAAAAACTACATACTATTTTCAGTATTTAGTTGCACCAAATTATAGTCCCATGAACAATATACAAACACTGCCTTTTCCCACACTATCAACATTTATTATCTTTTTACTTTTTTATAAACTTTTCTTATTTATAATAACAAGTATGATAAAAAAAAATCACCTACTTACTGGGATCATTCTGAGAACTAAATGATGCAATGCATATTAGGGAATTAGCTTAATGCTCACTACCTATTAGGTGCCAAAAATCCCAGATTGCTTTGTTTTGTGGCACTGAGGATTGAACCTAGGCGTGTTATACCTCTGAGCTACACCACCAGCTATTTTTGTCTTTTTAAACAAGGTCTCACTAGATGGCTGAGAGTCTCTCTACGTCGCTAAGGCTGTTCTCGTACCAGTGATCCTCCTGTCTCAGCCTCCCAAGTACTGAGATTACAGGCATGGGCTACCAACTCCAGCTTTATTTTGTTTTTTTTTTAATTTAACTGCTAGTCCCACACACACAACATTTCAGCCCAGAAAATACAAGGCACTTCCAGAGAAAAATCTGCCTGGCAATTGCCACAATGCCCCTTTCTTTCTCAGGTAGGACTAGGTATGGAGTCAGGCAATGCACTGTGTTAACTACAGAAAAGCGCCAGGCAGATTGACCAAAGCTATGCCAAAAATGTTCACACCTAGGTATAACTGCATCTGAAAGAGAAGCCAATGCCTGGACGGATGGAAGAGGGAAAGCCAGTGGGGCCAGGGGGCCTCCTGTGGGCAGCCGGCCTGGTCCCTCCCCAAGATACACAGGGGTGGAGGAGGGAGCTGCTTGTGAACAGGGCAGCTATGGAACACAGGACTCCCTGATCCCTGCGAGCGCCGCTGCCCACTGGCTGTTATAAGACAAAGGCAGGATTTCATTTCCCTCCTTCCCAGAACACACAAGGTAAATTTGGTCAACATTCTCACTGCATTAACCCAAAAAACTGACGACACGAGTTAGAGGAAGGAAGATTTATTTGGTCACAAATTTAGGGCTTTTGGGTTCACTTCATGTGAGGCCAGGGTCTGTGGATCTTGGGGCAAGGTAGCAGGAAGCAGAGAGACTGAGAGAGAGCAAGGGCTCTGCTCTCACATCCTGGAGGCCAAAAAGGCAGAGAGCCAGCAAGCAAGGGGATTCAAAGACAAACGCACGGTCCCCAGGGCCACACCCGCAGAGACCCAGCCACACCCTACCTGCCTAAGTGACCATCCAGTAAATCCACTACAATGGGTATATTCGATGATGAATTCAGAACCCTCATGACTTAATTACATCAGCTCTCAGCACTAACACATGAGCACTTCAGGGCACATTTTATATATAGAATCCCCACAAATCACCTGTCTTCAGGTGCCCCTCTAACTTCTCTATCATTAAGAGCTGCGCTTCTCTCCTGTTCCAAAGAGGGTCAAGGGCAAGATGCTGCTTGGAAATGTTCTACTGACTTTCTGCAGGGAGCAGGCCGATATGCAACAGTGGCTACAGAAATTCCTCCTGCGGCTCTCTGGTTAGAAGCATCCAGCCTTTTTCCTGGGCACCCTGCCTCCCACCCAGACCTAAGTTTCTTCAAGGCAGAATGAGCACTTGGAAGAGAGTCCTTCAGACATAACTAAACACCACCTGATCCATCCAGTAGTCAATTAAACTAAGAAGCCCGGCTGAGCATTTCAGAGGGAAAAACTGAACTCAAGATGGATATGAGCTGGGCGTGGTGGTGCCTGCCTATAATTTCCGTACTTGGGAGGCTGAGACAGGAGGATTCCAAGTTTTAGGCCAGCCTCAGCAACATAGCGAGACTCTCAGCAACCTAGAGAGACCCAGTTTCCAAACGAAAAGTAAAAAGGGCTGGGGGTGTTGCTCAGAGGTAGAATGCCTCTGGGTTCAATCCCCAGAACCACACACACATATATACACACACAGACACACAAAAGGATGAATATGGCGAAGACCCCACATAGTCGGCCAGGTATTATCATCGGCATCACTCCACAAAGTGATTTGTAGCTGTGAGGTTAGCAGAAATCAGGCTAAGAGCAGAAGGCACCGCCACCAACCAGGCTTCTGGCACTGGAAGCCAGCCATCAATCAGGGAGGCTAATATCTGGGATGCCCCGGCACAGGCCGAGAGCCAGCTACAGACAGGCAACCTGATGACTCAGCCGGCCAAACACCACACCTTTCATTTAGGAGATTATTTTATCATGAATTTTTCAGGTCTAGATAATGCGTCCAATATTACTTTAATATATATCCGTAGTGTATAGGGAAGTTAGCCAAGTCTCCACACAGCTGAGTTGTCCAAATGAAGTGACCTTGAGGATTCCGACATGAAGAAAATCTGCAAGGCAACGTGGACCAGGGTCTGGAGTTCAGAAAGAGGAGCAGCCATGGAGGCTTGGGAGGAGCGGGGGAAATGGTTTCGAGGACATTGGTAAAGGAGCACAAGCTCTGAGCCAACGTGGCCAAAAGAAAGGCTAGGTCTAAACATGGATAATATGCCGTATTTCAAAACACTTTCTTATGCAATAGGAAATCTTATCCACATTAATAGGGAATTTTTTTATTTTTTTTTTTTTTAGAAAAATGGCAGAAGCCGGGCGTGGTGGTGCACACTTGTAATCCCAGTACTTGGGAGGTTGAGATAGGAGGATCACAGGTTCTTGGCCAGTCTCAGCTACTTAGTAAGGCCCTCTCAAACTTAGTGAGACCTTGTTTGAAAATAAAGAATTAAAATTAGGGCTAAGGGTATAGCTCAGAGGTAGAATGCCCCTGGGTTCAATCCCCAGGACCACATAAAAAATGGTCGAAAAGGTTAATGGCAGTATCTTGGGTCTGTGGGGGTAGTTTCCAATCAGGGTACTTCCTATCCCTCCACCAAGGGGACATCTGGCAGTGTCTGGAGACATTTGGGTTGTCACAGAGGGGACATAGAGATGTCACCCATCTATGGGGCAGATGCTATTGGGCATCCTAACACCAAAGGAGTTGCAAGACTGAGAGACCCCAATTGAGGCAAGTCCGTTTGTCCCAGAGAACCATGAATTGGTACTGTGCTGGTGACAGGGGGAAGCTTCCAAGGTCACCAACTGCAGGAGGACAGAGGTCCTGTGCTATAAGTCCCCCCACCACAGCCCTCTACCACACATGAGGTCGGACAAGGAAACCGATTTGGCTTGGTTTGGTGTGGCGTGGTGTGGTTACCAAGCTAGATCACATGCACTTCTGCACCTAAACTAGTCCCTCGGTGTAGCCACCTGGGGAACTACCCTGGGTACACTCCCCAGTGATAGACTGTCCCCTGCTGCCTCCCGTGTTGAGTGACAGCACCTCACATCCCTCCAGCGACTCTGGGGAGGCTGGACACCCACACAGACAAGAAAAAAGGAGAAAGCCAACAGAGAGACAATTGCAGTCAGAATTCAACCAAAAATCAAAGCCACCCAAGAAGAGAACAATTTGCGGGATTTTTTTTTGTTTGTTTGTTTGTTTCTTTTCAGTATTGCAGATTGAACCCAGGGGTATTCTAGCTCCAAGCGACATCCCCAGCCCTATTTTTTATTCTTTATTTTTGAAACAGGGTCTCACTAAGTTGCAGAAGGCCTCACTAAGTAGCTGAGGCTGGCCATGAACCTGTGATCCTCCTGTCTCAGCCTCCCAAGTACTGGGATTACAAGCGTGCACCACCATGCCTGGCTAAGATTTGCCATTATAAAGGTATTCTAAAGGAGAATTTACAGGCTCTGAAAGCTCTTTTCAAAGAAAAGGCCCCAAATGTTTAAGCAGTAGCTGTCTCTTTCTCATAAATGTTCTTGGCAGGGCTGCCAGACCTCCCCACCCACAAGACGCTGGGGTGGTGTTTTGACTTCAGTCCCTTTAGTCACAGGGTTAAATTTCTCCCAAAAGACTGGGGCTGAGGGATGCAACCATCAGGGGAGGGGGCAGTGAGGCGCACCCCCCACCACCACCTCGGGGAGAGGCCTAGACATTGAGGGAAAGGTGAATGCCAACACAGACGTGCTGTATTCTGGTCTCCCAATCTTCAAGAAACCAACTGGAGCCCTGATGGGTCTTGGGGAAACCGAGGCACAGACTCAATGGTTAGAAGCCCACTCGCTTCCCTCTTTTTCCTCCTAGTGTTTATTCTGGGCTGTCATCGCAACAAGAGCCACAGGGCCAGAGTAGGGTGTGGGTCCAGAAAATGAACCAAGGAGGTTCCTCAGTCGGCTAGTTTTAAGCTACAAGCCCCAGGCCACCCTGACACTTGGGCAAAAGGGGGCCTCCAGCTGGTGAGCTCCAACTCCCTGGGAAATAAACATCCTGCGCTCGGGAGTGACAGCCACAGCCACAGCCAGGGAAAGCGGTCTGTCCTCCTCTCTTGCCTGTATCCATGGGTGGTTGGTCAAGAGTTGGAGGATCCTCCACCTGCCCTTCGTTAACTCTCTCAACCATAAAAATACCAAGGCAGGTAGCAAGACCCCACAATCTGGGCACAGATTCAGAAATGCTACCGTGAAGACTAATTCAGGCATCGCCAGGTCCTCCGAGGTCCCTTCTCCGCCCAAACTTAAGCTTCACACTTCAAAGGAAGATAGTTAATTACACATTATGATACCAATTATATTCGAATGCATTATGAAACAGAAACTTTTGCTAAGCAATTTTACCATTTTAATTCTTTTCTTCTATCATTTTTAATAATTATGCTCTGGTTTTTGGTATATTAAGATGCAATTAAGAAAGAAAAGTCCTTTATATTTTAAATCTACTTCAATTTTTTTCTTTTTTTTTTAACATAAAGAATTCCATAGCTGCCCATAAAAAAGGAGCATACAATACCGGGAAAAGACAAAAGGAATAGCTTCGATAAAATTAGCTGAGTTCCATCTGAGGTGGTGATGGGGGAGTGGGGGATGCAAGTCTACTTATTTTGAAAACTCTTAGCACAAGACATTAAAAGGATAGACAATTCTTGATCAAAGACAAAACAAACCACATATGAGCACATTCTTATGGAAGAAAAAGCTTTGTACTATCTACGGAAAGGGCTTTAACAAAGGAGATCTTGAAATGCTGACCCTCAGGATTGCTAGCATGCAATCATCTACAAAGTTAAAATGACACCATTATTTAATGTGAACTTGGCCTTGCTGAATTACATTTCAAGTACAGTTGACTCTCCATACCCATGGGTTTGGTAACCAACCCCAGGTTGAAAACATAGCCTTTCCATGGTTACCTCTGTACTGAACACATACAGCCCAGCCCCTTGTCATTATTCTCTAAACAATATAGTGTAACAACCATTTATGGAGAATTTTCATTGTATTCAGTATTGAGAATCAATCTAGAAATGATTTAAAGTATACTGGAAGCTGGGCATGGTGGTACATGCTTGTAATCCCAGTACTTGGGAGGCAGAGACAGGAGGATCACAGGTTCGAGGACAGCCTCAGCAAGTAGTGAGACTCTCATCAACCCAGTGAGACCCTGTTTCAAAATAAAAATAAAATGGGGCTGGGGATATACCTTAGAGGTAGAATGCCCCTGGATTTAATCCCCAATGCCACACTAGACTGTAAACTCCATGAGGGCAAGGAGTCCATTCACAACACCGAAAACAGAGAGAGGCATGGGGCAAGTGGTAAATGATTGTCTGATAAGTGAATTGTGATTGCCAGGAGTGGTGTCGCATGCTTGTAATCCCTATATTTGGGAGACTGAGACAGGAGGATCACAGGTTCATGGGGGAGCTACCTAGTGAGGCCTTCCCCAAGTTAGAGAGACCCTGTTTCCAAATAAAGAACAGACCTGGGGATATAGCTCAGAGGTAGAATGCCCATGGGCTCAATCCCCAGTACCGCAAAAAAAAAAAAAGAAAAATCCTTTGGACTATGTCAGACTATTCTCTCTCTCTCTCTCTCTCTCTCTCTCTCTCTCTCTCTCTCTCTCTCTCTCTCTCTCTCTCCTCATTTTTAGCACCTTTTGTTTATTTATTTATCATGTGTCCATCCTCATCAAATTATGCTTAGACATTTCTGAGTTCATCCTTTTTACCACTTTATATTTTTTCTTTCTTTCTCTTATCTAGAAATATCTTTAAGTGAATTTAGATCTTTGATTAAAAGGGCAAGTGTGTGTGTGTGTGTGTGTGTGTGTGTGTGTGTTACTAGGGATTGGACCCAGGAGCATACTACCTCTGAGCTACACCCCCAGCCCAATTTTATTTTTTTTTTTGAAGCAGGGTCTTGCTAAGTTGCCGACAGTCTCACTATGTTGCTGAAGCTATCCTCAAACTTGCTATCCTCCTGTCTCAGCCTCCCAAGTACTGGGATTAGAGGTATGCACCAGAAATTTCCACTAAATCTTCACCCTAGAGTCAGATATAGTAAACCACCAAGATTGATAGTGATACTAAAACCACTTCATCAGCCAAGTGTGTGGCACATGCTTGTAATCTCAGTGCTTGGGAGGCTGAGACAAGAGGATCGCAGGTTCACGGCCAGCCTCAAGCTACTTAGTAAGACCCTGTTTCAAAAAATAAAAGAATGAACTGGGGGGGGGGGGTAAGCTCAGAGGTAGAATTCTCCTGCATTCTATCCCTAGGACCACCACACACCAGAAAAAAAAAAAAAAAAAACAGCACTTCATCAATCATCTTCAAAGTATGATATGAAGCAACTCATGCTGGTAAATAGAATCAACAAGCCATTATTCTGCCTTTATATATAAACTGCA
>PVLC010012957.1:15802-43135 GCA_004027655.1 Graphiurus murinus | reverse complement strand
GTGGCGCATGCTTGTAATCCCAGCATTTGGGAGGCTGAGACCGGAGGATCCGGGTTCGCGGCCAGCCTCAGCTACCTAGTGAGGCACTCTGCAACTTGGTGAGACTCGGTTTCAAAATAAAGAATAAAAAATAGGGCTGGGGGTATAGCTCAGAGGTAGAATGCCCCTGAGTTCAATCCCCAGTACCGCAAAAAAAAAATAAATAAATAAAAATGAAATATCAGAATTTGGTTGCAGAACTTTATCCTGTAGTTCTAAATGAATTTAATATTTCCAGTTGTATGATATCATGTTATAATTTTTAAAAACTATTTGCTTTTGTTAATAGCAATCTAGCTGTTATTTATTTCCTAACTGGTTAATTAAATAAAAAATGTTTTCCTAACATTCTGAAATGGAAAACCCTTTGAAAAGAAATTCAAGAGGCATGATGAAAATAACATGCCAAAGTAAAGCAAACAGTATTTCTGTGGTGGTTGACAGTATTGTTAAATCACAATGTTTTTCAAGGGCTTATATTTCTGTTTTATTTCTATTTTCAATAGAACACAAGATCATGTTTTACTGTAGCTATTGATCTAAAAGGCCCTATAATTCCCAATTTTGGTTTTGCAACACTTTTTTTTAAATTCAATTTCAACATCGCAAGGGAAATTATCAAATTTATTTTGCTGATTTTCAACATGTTGTCAATTCAACAGTATTTCTAACATGTTTAAAATTAAAACTCAGTGATAATTAACCTTTGAGGGATCAAGGCAAGGTACAGAGGCTAGAAGACAGATTCTTCATAAAGAGATAAACCCACTCTATATAACTCCAGATGATAGAAATAGGAAAAGTGAGAAGGCAATAATAAAAACAGATTTTAGCTCATCATAAGGAAGAGTTTTATACTTTTTAGTGGCCAACAATGGGACTAATTATGAGGAACTACTTATGAGGTGGTAGTATAATGGAAGAGCATGTGAAATTGGAATTAAATATATCTCAGGTTTGGAATCCATTTGCATCCAGAGTCACCAGGTTGCTTAAATTCTAGGATCTCAAAGTTTTGTACAAAAAATGGGAAAAACCACCACCTACCCTACCCTGATTGACAGTTGATAGATGGTCTGAATGTAATTGTTACATTTGTAAATGTGACATATATGTAAAATTGGTGAAAGGAGGTATGCAAAAACAAGCTATTTCAATGATAGTCATTATTAGTGGTGGTCAAAACCAGGAATACTAGAGCCAAATTACTCAGGTTTCAATCCTGGCATTGCCAGGATTCAATGAAGTAATTAGGTTAAGTGTTGAGAAAAGTATCTAATATTAATGTATCATAAGCATATATAAAGATTCACCATTATTACAACTATGTGCCAGGCACTTTTCTAGACACTGGAAATACAAGAGGCTATTGGCAAGGTTGATAGTTCTTGTGTGGCTTGTATTCTTTGTGGAAGTGGTGAAAGGGGGAGAGACAACAAACAAACAAACATATAACAAGTAATGATAAGCATTAAAGTCAGTGACATATGAAGAAAAAGGCTGGGGGAAAGGAATGGGGAGGGAGTACTAGTTCAGAAAGGGCAAGGAAGAGGCCTCCTTTGAGGAGCCAGGAGGGAACAGGGCAAGCCACACAGATTCTGTGGGAAGGGCATTTCGGGCAGAGAGGAAAGGCCCTGAGCAGGAAAGGTGCAAGGCATGAGGCTAGAGTCACCAGACTGAAACCAGAAAAGAGAAGGTTGAGACTAGATGGAAGCTGGACAGACAACAAGGTTCCTGATCATGCAGGGCCTTGGAGACCTTTGTAAGAAAATAGGATTTTGAGCCTGATGGGACACAGTTGTAAGGTTTAAGCACAGGATTGACCAAATTAGACTAGCATTTTAAGTGAGTCACTCTGGCAATGACCCCTAAGAAATTACTTGACTCCAAGGTTCCCTAAATTTAATCATTCTAAGAGTCACAGAGGAACATTAGAGTCTGGAAAACGGAAATAATACGTCATAATGGCGGAAACAGCATTCTGACTGCCTAGGAGAGTCTGGGCACTGGAGCCCAGTGACAAAGGTGCTACAATTCAAGCAGCAAGGCATTTCTGCAGGGAGCAGTCGTTTGTGCTTGGTGGGGTTCATGCACGTGTCGTGGACAAATGTTCAAGGAAGACTTGACAATAGTCTGGGAGTGCTGAAAACAAAGTAGAGTGAAGAATTACACCTGCAGAAGGGAATACTTGGGATACCAACACTGTCAGATCCCGGGGAGACCTGGTGGGCAGAAGGGGACTGGGTGGGCACAGTATAACTGGCTCCTACAGACACTCTGAGTATTACATATAGGTGTTTATGAAACAACCCAAGGTTAGGCATTACATGATGAGAAGTTAAAATGTGAGTATTCCATGAACCAGAAGTGAACAGAGAGATGAAATGGTTCCCAAATGGCCCTGTGTACAGATGTGAGTTTGGGATTTCAGTTACTGAGAGGGATAAGGAAGACCATTACCTTTGAACATGGAGGTGTCCTCTGTAGCAATACAAACTTCAATAGCAGGTTGTCAAACACTATGCTTACCTAGTCTCAACTGCAAAATCAAGCAGAAAGATAAAAGAAAAAAAATAATAGAGGGATGGAACACAGAAAAAAAAAAGTGTGTGTGTGTGGGGGGGTGAGAGACAAAAAAACATTTAATGAATCAAAATGGCTCAGATTTAATCACAGTTCCATTTATGGAATCTGGGTATCTTTTTAGGAAGGCTAAGTGCTCTTTACAATAGCAATAGTTTGCAAGAGCCAGTCTTGGCCTTGGCAAGGAAGTGGTTATAACTGAAGATATGGAACAGTGTAGAAGAATCCAGAGAGAAACCAAATCATGGAAAAAGTGAGGCTTTTTTGTTCATTGTAAAGGAATATAAATTTAGTCTCCAACCCATAATCCCGCCTGTCCTCTAACTTCCCCAGAATCCTGCGCAGACCATATAAAGCAGAAAGTGTGCCAAAACAAACAGCGTGGGCTCAGCTCCGCAGATGAGGGTGCGATGAGATCGGGTGGAAGGGAGCATGACTGGCAGGCAGGGAAACAGATCACTTCAGCAAGGCCACAAAATGGAGTCGAAATAGTCCAAGGACTTCCAGAATTCACAGAAAATGGGATATACTTAGCAAAATCATAGACGAGATCCCCTACTCCAACTCATTTCCAAAAACAAAAACAAAAACAAAAGCAGAAAGGACAAGAGAAAAGGAAACAAAGCAAAACCTACCTGCTCTTTTATCTGTCTTTAATTAAAGCATAAAATACCCTCCTCCCTCTTCTCTTCTCCCAAACACCTAGGAACAGAAGAGCGAACTGGCAGCAGCTCAGGTGAAAGACTTCAGCCTTCCAGCTACAAAGAGGGGAGATAGCAGACAATGGAACTGGTGATTCATTACAAAAGAATACACTCCAGAGCGGCCTGCTGCCACATGGACGCACGGCACCATTTAAAGGAACAGCAACCCCCTTTCCAACCTCCCTTATTCGTAACACCTTCCCTTCTCTTGGTTCTGATGGAAAACAGATTTTGAAGAAATTGCCAGCAAAGCACTGAGCTGTCCAAGAAAGGGAGGGCTTTGTGCTCCATAGAAGCTGGCAGTCTTATACCATAGCAGAGTGCAAAAAATTTGCTTTCACATCTGTACTGTAAAAATATTTTCCTCTATGTCTAATACACTTTTCTCCTCAACAATAGTGTAACTGAGTTTGAGTTTTGCTGAACGTTTTTCAATTTAATTTTACACTATTATGAGAATGATTTCTCTTTACCTTCTTTTTATTCAATCACCTTGCTATTTTCATAGATTTGAGAAGTGGCAATATTTTTTAGCATATGAGTCAAGAAGTGACCTGAGTGAAAATTTCCTGCAACATATACATGAATGAAAATAAGTTATTCTTAAAAAATGTCACATTAGCATATCTACTGTATTAGAATTTTATCACTAAAATGCCCTTTTTTTTTTTAAGCAAAGCACTGGTTACTGTGACAGAGCAGTTTGCTAACTGAAACAACAAAAAAAGCCCATATAAAACTAGAGCATATGAAGTAATAAAGCATGTGCTGAGCCAATACTGATATGGATCTCATAATGTATGCAGAAAATGCCATCCACAGAAAGCCCTCTTCCACCAACTGAGCAACAGAAATCAGGGATTGCAGAAAGACTGTGAGGTGAAGAAGCAAGAACCTAGGTGGCAAATGGTGACAACATCTCTGCACCTTTCTCTTAGTATACTAGCCAAGACACTAAATGCTAGATACCACTTAACTGTGGTAGCCCAGCCCTAACCACTGCAGTTTACACTGAAAAAGCTTATGACAGGTCACACTGTTGAGACTGGATATCTGGCTCAAAAACAAAACAAAAAACCCACACACAATAAAAAAGAAAAAACCAAAATCATAGGACAGATGAAAAATGTGGAGCAGCTAGTTACGTCCTCTGTGTTTTCTAGACTATTAACAACTCTGTATGCTTCATTAATATAGAAAGTATATACATCAAAACAAATATGCTGGCCGGGCGTGGTGGCGCACGCTTGTAATCCCAGCATTCGGGAGGCTGAGACTGGAGGATCCGGGTTCGCGGCCAGCCTCAGCTACCTAGTGAGGCACTCCGCAACTTAGTGAGACTCGGTTTCAAAATAAAGAATAAAAAATAGGACTGGGGGTGTAGCTCGAAGGTAGAACGCCCCTGAGTTCAATCCCCAGTACCGCAAAAAAAAAAAAACAACAAAAAAAAAAAAACAAAAAAAACAAATATGCTGGAGAAAATTCACAAATTTGACATCGTATCTTTTCCAGCTGTATAAATTCAAGATGGGCAAAAATGAGTTATCTCTTCAGCATTCAGCACATCCCAAGAAAACATGATGATTTAAATTCTTTACCCCCCCCAAATCTCTTTCTAGTTTCCATTTGTTTCTTTTATTTCATTCCTAAAATACAGTTTCCTTAAATGCTGATGATTAAGGCCACAGCATTAAGTGTGCATGAGCATGTTCATTCTAACTTATGCTCACACATACTTATCAGCTCCTCTAGAAATTGGGAGAGATGTTCCAAGAGGCCATGGAAGACTCTGATTTTTAAAATTCCTACTTTAGACAACTCACCACTAATTTAAAAAATATGCATAATGAAAAGTCAGAAAATAGAAAGGCCTTCACTAAGAGCTAAGAAAGGAGAGAGCTAGTACCCTCTAATATTGCCAGCTAATGAAAATTGAATGAGGGCTCCACGGTTAAGCAAGTTATCATCTTCCAAGCAACAAAGAGAATCTAGAAATAGGTGTTTTCTTTTATGGAAATAAAAAAATCAAACAATATTTCAAAAGAGTTAATTAGGCTGACAATAAGAAGATAAAATGAGGAAAAGAAATGTCTCAAGAGACTCTCCATTTTCCAAAAGGAAGGGTGTCTTGATAACCTACAAACTCAAATCTGGTGAAAACCACTTTGAAAGAATCCATTCTTTGAAACTTCCCTGTCCTCTGAGTGATGATGGGTGAATCTCCTTGCAGGTTTCCCTCCTTCCCACAGCACTGCAGGGCATTATATAACATTTAACAGGACAGGACTCCAGCTCCTTAAAAAAAAAAGAAAAGAAAAGATGCTTCCATCCTGGTAGCTAGCTGACTCTCTCGCCCTCCGGTGGTGATTTGAAGACGAAAAGAGAAGACAGAATACAAAAAAGGGCAACCTCCTTAAAAGGAAAGCACTGTCCAGTGATGAAATTTCCCTACCAAGCATAAAAGCTTAAGAGTGAAAACGATCCTAAGTCTGAGGCCAAAGGATTTGAATGTTCGATGATGTAGATGATTTTTCATTGATAAATCACAGCCTCCTCATTCCCTCTCAACCTTCACATAAAGAAAAAAGGGTAAGGAGCACATAGATGGGTGCCAATAAGAAAAATGGCCCTGTCGGGGGATCTGTGGAAGAGCATTCACCTTTCCATTTGTCGGGAATGACTTGCTAAAATGCAGAGCAGGCGCTGCGTGGCATCACCAAGAGAGCAGTATCTTCCTTCCATTTCCTCCTCCCTCTCCTTCAAATGTCTTTTAAAGCTGGGGTGACTGTCATTTACACATTCAGATCGGTTCTGCCAGGGTGGGCTCTACCTGCCTCTGCTATACCTGGATTCTCCCCACGGGTTCCTTTCAAAAACATCCTTTGCCAGTAACAAAGCCATGAAAAGGAAACATTTTTCCTAACCTTCATTTTTACTACGCCGTTCAGAGCGGAGAGGCAAGAAAACTGCAATTCCATCGCTATCCCTGAGAACCAAGTGAAGCAGGAATCAGATTTCCCTATAATACAAATTCTTCTGCAATTCTTGAAAGGAAGTCACTCCCTCTCCCCTCTTTTTGGCAGTCTCCGAGAATCTCTTCCTACCTCTGCAGTCTCTCTCCCTCCCTCTTCTCAGAACCAAGACAAAGAGGTAGACAAATCCCCACAGGGTCTTTCCTGAGCTACAGCTGCACAGTACAGGAAACAGGAATCTGCTATGGAGCTGGGGGGGGGGGGGAGGACACAGACCCATAACACACACATGCAGGGACTCAGAACAACACTTTTCAGCTTATAACAATAAATCTGGCCTTTTAAAAGAAGGTAATAATAATTAAAACTCTGCTTGCTATACTCCACCCCCAAACCTTTACTTAAGATTCCAGAGATGAGAAAGGAAACATGCGAGGAAAGCACAATCTTACCTGAGTTACCATTTTCTTTTTCTCCATAAACCAAACGAAACAGATGATAACCCTTCAAAGAGGCCGTGGGGAGGCACACCTCCACGGCTTTCCTGTCCACCCCCCTCCCCCCCCAAGCTAGCAATTTAAAGGTCGGTAATTGACCTCTCTTTATATCGTTTTCCTTCCTTTTTCTTTCTAGTGTTTCTTCCTTTCTTTTCTCTTCCTCTCTGGCAGTCTCTCCCCCTCCTTCTCTCTCCAGCTCCCTCCCATATCTCAGGCAGATGGCTGAAGGAAGCCCCACCCCTGAATGCCTAAGGTAATTAATCAGAGTAGAGCCCCACCTCTTCCTCCTCCCCCCACCCCTCCCAGCAGGCTGACAGCTCCCAACTCCAGAAGCAGGCCTGCTGGAGAATGGCAGTTTCATGAGTGCTTTGCGCACGCGTGTGCGTGTGCGTGTGCGTGTGTGTGTGTGTGTGTGTGAGTGTAAGGAGGAGAAGAGCGAGGGAGGGGCAGGCGCCATGTGCTGGCATATTTTAAGGATGTGATGGTGGCATTAATTATATTGCACTGAAAGCATTTATAGCAAGTTATTATAGTTAATACAGATTTAACAGATTACAACCATGAATATCTGATAATAAATAAGAAATGAAACAAAATTATCTTTTAAAAAATGTTTACTGCAGTTCATTGGTAGAGCACTTGCCTTGAATGCACAAGGCCTTACGGTGGATCTCCAACACTACAAAAAGAAAAAAAAAAAAAAACGAGCTTTTTTTTTTTATAGATATAGTTGTTTTTTGTGTGTGTGATACTGAGGATTGAACCCAGAGACATTCGACCTCCAAGCTACACCCCCTAGCCCAATTTTTAATTTTTTGTTTTGAAACAGGGTCTTGCTAGGTTGCTGAGACTCTCACTACTTATTGAGGCTGTCCTCGAACGTATGATCTTCCTGACTCAGTCTCCCAAGTATTGGTATTATAGGTGTGCATCACCACACCCGGCTATCCCAGATACAGAAGATTTAATGAAAGATGTAAAGCAGGAAGGTTTTCAAGGAATGGGAATATGCAAAAATGTGCTTGTCCTAGAAAACCAGGTCTTCCTAAGCAGGGCAAAGAACTAAAAGACAGGAGGGATGTCACTGAAGCACTTATTTTTTTTCCTACTGTAAAAAAACCCTGAAGATTCTGAAAATGGTGTCTACAAATATGACTGCTTAAGAAACTTCAGGTGTATACAGAGTCATTTATAAATTCGACTACTCTAGGCTTCCAGATTCATTAAAAATTCTAGTTAACAGGGAATTTACCCTTTGTGTCCCTAGCCTTCTATGTATTAGCTTCTAGTGGGAAAAAATTTTTTTATATATACACTGGGATCTGTGTCATTACTGTAAATAGTTACTGCTACTATAGAGTGTTGTAAATATAGAAGATTTAGGAGAATGTTTACTGAATACAAGTTTCTTTAAAGTTATTTTGTTAAAATTTCTGAATATAAATTTCATAATCTCCCTACTTTATATATATGCACTTGAAATTAAGTGACTGTTTGATAATTTCATTTTTGTCATTTGTTTCATAAATATTAAGGTTTCTTAATTTTCTTTTAGTATTCTGATTTGATCCTATTCTAAAGGATGACATATTTTAGTTCTGCTATATTTATTATGCTAATATCTCTAATAGTCTACCCAAAGGTCAAAGAGATTAATTCCAAAATTAAGCTCCCCATTTTTAAAATAAACACACAAAGAAATCTACATTTAAAATCAGTTATCACACCAGGTGTGGTGGTGCATGCTTGTCATCAATCCCAGTACTTGGGAGGCTGAGACAGGTTCATGACCAGCCTCAGCAAATTAGGCCTTTAGCAATTTAGTGAGACTGTTTCAAAATAAATAAAAAGGGCTGGGGATGGAACTCAGAGGTAGAATGTCCCTGGGTTCCATCCCCAGTACCACAAAAAAAAAAAAAAAAAAAAAAAAAAAAAAAAAATCATAACGAGAATAGTTTTTTACTGTTTCCATAAGGACTGTACAGCACAACGGAGAATCAGGCTTTCTAAAACATACTGTATAATACTGCTGGTTGTCACTGTGCCAATGTAATATCACATGTTCTCCCCTTAATAATAATTTTAGCAATTCCAAAAAGGACATAGGAATTACAAAACCACCTGTAGAACCTGGAAGATACTGGCATAATCATAGCTATTTACATACCTATAATAAAACCATTCTGACTTTTTACAGATATCAATATACTTTTGGTATAACCCTTAACAACAACAGCAACAAAAATATGTACAGAAGAATGGGATTTCAAATATTAGAAAAAAATTAGAAGATAAGGAATAAAGCAGTATCTAAGTCTGTTCTTTTTTTTTTTTTTTTTTTTTTTTGCGGTACTAGGGATTGAACTCAGGGGCATTCTACCTCCGAGCTACACCCCCAGTCCTATTTTTTATTCTTTATTTTGAAACCAAGTCTCACTAAGTTGCGGAGTGCCTCACTAGGTAGCTGAGGCTGGCCGCGAACCCGGATCCTCTGGTCTCAGCCTCCCTAATGCTGGGATTACAAGCCTGCACCACCATGCCCGGCTTGTCTGTTCTTATTTAACACTTAGAAATGCTCTGGAAGATAGAACATTTAGTGCTCTTGGAATTTGCAACTGAAAAGCCAACTGGAAGGAGATAAAACGCTGTCAAATCTTTTAAAAGACAAAGTGAGTAAGCAGAAAAGGAGTGGGCACATTTCACTGGAAGAAGCACACCAAAAGTAGTGTACTTGTGGAAGAAAGTTTATGGAATTATTGTTTCAGGTTTTGTGTGTGTGGGGGGGGGTGGTACTGGGGATTAAACTCAGGAGCATTCAATCTCTGAGCTACATCACCAGCCCAATTTGATTTTTATTTTGAAACAGGGTTTCGCTAGGTTGATGAGAGTCTCACTACTTGCTGAGGCTGTCCTTGAACCTGTGGTCCTCCTGCTTCAGCCTCCCAAGTACTGGGATTAACAGCGTGGGGCACCATACCTGGCTTGTTTTTAGTGTTTTTTTTTTTTTTTTTTAGGTACTCGGGATTGAACTCAGGGGCATTCTACCTCCAAGCTATACCTCCAGCCCTATTTTTTATTCTTTATTTTGAAACAGGGTCTCACTAAGTTGTGGAGTGCCTCATTAGGTAGCTGAGGCTGGCCGAGAACCTGGATCCTCCGGTCTGAGCCTCCCAAATGCTGGGATTACAAGCGTGCGCCACCGCGCCCGGCTTTGTTTTTAGTTTTAATACATGAAATAAACATGCAAATCATTGTATACCATTCTCTGAATCCACTGGTCCATTATGCCACTCTTGGCTAGAAGCCTCGGGCCTCAGGAAGATGGACTCTCCTGCCACCACATGGACACCAACCCTTAGAAAAGCCACAGCTACCTCAGCACTTGGGTGCAACCACAACCTCCACACAGCATAGAAAGAGACAAGGCCCCAAGGGGAGTTTTTTAAAATAAAAAAGTAAATGAAGGAGTTTCACATGTGAAAAGTCTAGGACTAGGATAAAGGTTTCCTTGGGCTTAGGAATGGCACATTTCTACACATAGGATCAATATTTTACACTGCAAATAATAGGATAAAAATTCATTTACCTCAAGAAAGAGATGGAACAAGCTAAAAGTAAAAAAAAAAAAAAATGGTAAAATGATTATTATAAACTCACTAGATAACAAGCTCACAGTGAACACTGGACAATGATATTATGAAGTATGTCTCTGATTTTAAAGGCTGGCATTATAAAGGGCAAGTTGCTCCCTGGTGCCCAAGACAGAGAAGAGCAATTCAACAAGCAACATGACTGGAGTTTCCTGGTGTCTGAATGTGCCCAGTAATTTACCAAGGAGAAACTTTAGGGCATATTCTCTCATTCTCATAGTCATTCAACCTCATCCTCATCCTCATCCTCATCCTCATCCTCTTCTCTCTCTCGTTTGGAAGAAATAGGAAAAGTGTGTGTGTGTGTGTGTGGAGGAGGGGTAGAAAGGCAAAAATATGCAATGATGTCAGCTAAGGAAGACCCTGACCATTTTCCTGGATCAACTCCCAGCTTCCAGCAGTGTGCCTGGGACATGGTAGGTACTCAAGAAATACTTGTTCCGTACACAAATAAAGAAAAAAGGCACTTCAAGCTGTCTTAATTCCTTGTTTCCAGGCATCCCCAGAACCCCAGGTTCCTTTTACCTATACTACTCAAGTGAAATTTTTCTTATTGAAGTCACAAAAGACCTCCCAAATTCAACATTTTATATCTTCTTTGACTTATCTGTGGTATTCCCTCCTTTTGGAAGCCTCACTCTTAGCTTCGATGATACCAGACTTGCCTGATTTTTCCTCTTTCTGTGTTCACTCCCGTCTTCATCTTATCTCTTTCTCTCTTTTTTTTTTTTTTGCAGTACTGAGGATTGAATCCAGGGGCATTCTACCTCCGAGCTACATTCCCAGTCCTATTTTTTATTCTTTATTTTGAAATAAGGTCTCACTAAGTTGCGGAGAGCCTCACTAAGCTGCTGAGGTTGGCCACAAACCCAGATCCTCTGGTCTCAGCCTCCTAAGTACTGGGATTACAAGCATGCACCACCATGCCTGGCTACCTCCCTCTTCTTACTGCGTACCAGAAGTTCTTCATCCAAGGTGCTCAGTTCCTCACACAGGCACCCAAGTGGAATGTTGTTTTTGTGTATGCCTTTTGTGCAGAGAGGATCTATAGTATTCATCAGATTCCTAAAAGGGTCCAAACCTCAAAAGAGGTGATGGTGCTAACCGCACTTGCTATAGGTGTTCTGACTCATTGTTTCAATGACCAATCATCTACTCTGGTGACCCTCACATTTCTATTTCCAGCATACATCTCTCCTGAACTGTAGATCAAAATATCCAACTGCCAAGTAATGGTCAGCTCTACTTTACAATCCTACAAGTTCCTTTAATTTAAAATTCTAAAACTAAATCCTCAAAATTGAACTGAGTGGCCGGGCGTGGTGGCGCACGTTTGTAATCCCAGCATTTGGGAGGCTGAGACCGGAGGATCCAGGCTCTCGGCCAGCCTCAGCTACCTAGTGAGGCACTCCACAACTTAGTGAGACTCATTTTCAAAATAAAGAATAAAAAATAGGGCTGGGGGTATAGCTCGGAGGTAGAATGCCCCTGAGTTCAACCCCCAGTACCGCAAAAAAAAAAAAAAAATTGAACTGAGTGCCTACTATGTGCCAGGCGTTGCCCTAGGCACTGGGGGAAACAGTAACAGACAATGGAGATAAAAATTCCTATATATGTGAAGTTTGAATTGCTTGTTTTCTTGATAAATGGCTAAATTTCATTATAGGTAAAATAGCTACCATTTCTTTTTTCTTTTCTTTTTAGTACTAGGGGTTGAACCCAGGGGCATTCTACCTCCAATGCTTTTTTTTTTTTTTTTTTTTTTTTGCAGTACTGGGGATGGAACCTGGGGGCATTCTACCTCTGAGCTACACCCCCGCCCTATTTTTTATTCCTTATTTTGAAACAGGGTCTCACTAAGTGGCAGAGGGTCTCACTAAGCAGCTGAGGCTGGCCGTGAACCTGGATCCTCCGGTCTCAGCCTCCCAAATGCTGGGATTACAAGCATGTGCCACCACGCCCGGCTTCCAACCCTTTTTTTTATTCTTTATTTTTGAAACAGGGTCTAAGTTGCTGAGGCTGGCCGCAAGCCTGTAATCCTCCTGCCTCAGCCTCCCAAGTACTGGGATTACAACACAAGCATGTCTGGCAATAGCTACCATTTCTTGGGAATTTACTCTGAGGTGACTTCTGATTAGACAATTATATATATTATTAGCTCACTTTATCCTCACAACAATGGTGAGATATCTTAATCTTCTTAGGGCTGAGGGAAATAAGCTAGGGGAGTATGTGCATCCTGCCCAAGGCACCCAAGCTAGCAAACTTCAGAACTCAGAGTCAAATCCAAATGTGATGGGCTCCTTCTTATTCAACTCCACATGGTGTCAGAAACTAGTCCTTTAGATTTCTTTTGGTCTGTCCTTCCTGTCCATTCTGATCCCCACAAACGCAGTCTGATCTCTTATTCTGTATCTACTTCCTACTTGCTTCTGCTTCTAGTCTACCACTCTTCCCATCCTGGCGTTTCACTACCGCCAGAATAATCTTTCTAAATGTAAATCTCATCATGTCACTTCCCCGATTATCATCTTCAACTGCTTCCCACACCAGGGGAAAAATCTTAACTCTTAAGCAGGAACCAACTGCTTCCCACACATGGGGAAAATCCCAACTCCTAAGCCGGAACCTAAACCATCATCTATCTAGAGTCACTGCTTGCCCCCACCGATGCCTGGGACCCTGAGCAGTAACACCATGTTTCTGTTTTTACTCCCTTGAATGTGTCCTTCTATTTGGCTAATTCATCCTTTAAGGCTTACTTCAGGGATCTATAGCTCCTTTCCTGATCCTACTGCTCCCACATCTGGGTTAATCACCCCTTATCTGTGTGCATATTTTACCTAAGCACTTAAGTCATGGGACATAACTGTTGGAGTTATTGTTTTTGCATAATTCACAGCAGCCTTTGAGCATTATGAGGGTAGAAATTGTGTTTTATATCATGCCCCAGTTCATTTTTTTGAGGGGGGTGTTAGTTACTGGGGATAGAATCCAGGGGCATTTTACCTCTAAGCGACACCCCCAGCCTTATTTTATTTTTTATTTGGAAACAGGATCTCACTAAATTGCTAAGGCTGGTCTTGAACCTGCAATCCTCCTGTCTCAGTATACCAAGTATTGGAATAACAGGCATGTGCTACCACACCTGGCATGCGTCAATTCTTAACCTAGTGCTTGAATGAACTGTAAATGAAAAAATGTTTGTTGAGATCAAACGGCCTTTATTTCTATGTCTAGTCATTACTCAGGCACACATGGGTACATAAGAATGAAGAGTGTTTTTGTAGTTATCAAAATATTATAGAAAAATTATTTCTTTTGGAAATATCTTCAAATTTATAACTTCAGTCTTTTAGAAAACTGAAGTATAAGTAAAGCAGGAAAAAGGCTTTACTTTCAACTTTATTGTAATCATATTCTGGACAGACTAATACCCACTAATTAAAAAAAACTCACAACTTTACATGCTCTTGCTCTCCACAATTTTATAGTTGTGATTTACTTCCCTACCTTCCACCCACACACCAGCAATGCTATAAAAGCAGATCCAAGAGTCCCTGGCTAGAGGCATGGCTTGCTCATTCCTTCCCAGGCTGCCTTTGACACCCAAGTGAAAAGCAACATTAAAGGGATAGCATTTCCTGCAATAATAAAAACTTGTTTGTATAAAAGCTCTTCACAACACGCCCCCATACAATAACCCTAAGTGTAAATAACAACTTACACCTAATAGGTATTAAATACCTTTCCAGAAGCATCTCTCCCACAATACTACTTTAATATCCTTTGCCCCAACATTCTCTTTAATATAAGTGAGGCCAAATTAAAGAGAACTCTACTTAAATGTCCCTAGCTTCTTTTCTCTAGTCTAAGCAAAGTTCATTTATATAGTGAACCCATTCTAGAAAGAAAGGTGAGAGTAGAATTTGAAATCAACTGTTTTAAGCCTTGCATGCTTATAAAAAAAAAAATTCTATTTATTTTTTTGTCTCTCCTAAAACAAACCTTTGGAATAAGACCACAAACAACATATACTAAGATATTGGTATGGCCAGAGAAATTAGAAAATATTACTTAATAAATTAATATCTGGCTTTGGTAACTTATTTTTTTGTAAAGGCAATTGAATTCAGGGGCATCTACCTCCAAGTTACACCCCCAGCCCTTTTTTCATTTTTTATTTTGAAACACGGTTGCTCACTGAGTTGCTGAGGGTCTTGCTAAGTGGCCAAGGCTTACCCTGAACCTGCAATCCTCCTGTCTCAGTCTCCAAAGTACTGGGACTATAGGCATCCACCACTACGCCCAGCTTACTCTTCTATCCTTAGGACAACCCAAACTCTAGATTACTAGAGTCATTTATACAACCAAAATTATATATATATTCCTTTTATTTTGTGAGAGATTGAGAAAAAGGTTCTCAGACAAACATTAAAGGGATGATATATTAAAAAAAAGTATCAGTAACTGGGTTATCAAGAAAACAACACATGATTAACTGGTGAAAACGGAAATGTACTGTTTTTCTAACACTAATATGAGCCACACCTCTATTATTAACTTACTAGAGACTTTCTGATTCATTTATCACTATACCCTTGTGCCTAGCACAGTACCCCTCACATGACAGGTGCTCAAAACACATTTGGTTCACAAATCAGAATCAGAAATCAAAGAATATATATATATTGCTCTACACCAAGGTTGTCGTCTTTTGGGGAGGGAACTGAATGCAGGGGCATTCTACTTTTGAGCCACACCCCTAGCCACACTTTATTTTTTATTAGGAAACAGGGTCTCACTAAGTTGCTAGGAGCCTTGCTAAATTGGCAAGGCTAGCCACAAACCTGAGACCTTTCTGTCTCAGTCTCTCAAGTACTGGGATCACAGGCATGCGTCACCATGTCTGACTAGGCCATCTTCTTACATTCCGCATACTCAGGCATAACTCAGTATCCAAAGTACTTTTTAGATGGTTAATTTTCTGTCTCTAAGTCTTTCGGAAGCCTAATTAATATCCTCCAGTTGTCCTTAGCTGCCCTATACTCTCGAATTGGGACACTTAGCTACATCTCCAATAATGTAAGACCCTACCTTCCTCTTCTTCTATCCCACTGCCATCTGGTGAAGTAGTCTATTATCACAATTTTTCACTAAGGAAAAATTGAGATAATACGACAATATTCCTAATTTGCAATAAAAGTTATATATTAACTATCTAGTCAGAGGTGGTAAATGTTTAACCCAAGAGTGTCTATAAGAATGATTTCAGAAAGTTTCTAAAATGGATTTTTCTAGGCAGGAAAACTATATGCAATGCATCTTGAATCATACCTAGTAAGCCCCTATCTACTTATTCTGCCTGTATTTATTTATTTAGTGATGCCTGGGATTGAATCCAAAGGCATTCTACCTCTGAGCTACACTCCCTACCCTATTTTATGCTTTATTTTGAGGTCTCCCTAAGTTGCCAAGACTGGCCTCAATCCTGCAAATCCTCCTGTCTCAACCTCCCAAGTGCAGGGATTACTATAGGTAGGTACCATGGCATCTAGCATCTGCCTGTATGTCAAAATGACTTGGCCCAGATTGGGTTCTGTAAAAACCCTAACTAATGAAATGATAAATTTCAATTGTACACTCTTAAGTCAGGCATGATTTTATTAACAATAAGAACAATGAAAGGTCAAATATGTAAAATACTAATTGCTTTCAGTTGAAAAGAACTCACTGTTTCATTACTTCATTTCTAGAATACTCAACTTAAAATAGGTATGAATCCTTTAATTAAAAAGATAATATTCAGTCATGTCCTCAACAATTTTCAACTGCATAATAATACATTGGTACACAATTTAAAGTATTATACAATGAGGATCTTTGATTTAATTAAGTATAGGAATATAACACAGTTGGGTGTGGTGGCACTGGGGGCCAGCCTCAGCAACTTAGTAAGACTCTCAGCAACCTGGGAGAGTAGCTCCTAGGTAAAATGCCCCTGGGTTCAATCCCCAGTGCAAAAGAAAAAAAAGAATATAACAGAAGCTAAAAAGAACATTTTATAACCACAGTTGAGAGTTTGTGTAGCAAATAACTATTACTCATTTGTAAACAGTCTGAAAGAAAACTGTTATCTTAACAGAATTAATAAATAAGATTATAAAATAGCTTTGGATTTTTCCATTTAAAATTGTTTTATCAACCCCATTAATTTGCTGATGTAGTAGAATAGAGAACCTACCCTTAAATTTTAGCATCTGTTACCTACATTTCTAAGCTACCTTAATTTTTTTTCCCTTAAGCTACCTTAATTTCAGATAGAATAAACCTACTAAATGGAAAAACCAGGCAAGTATAGTTTCAAATACTCAGTACTACATTTATCAGTACTAAATCTTAATAACCAAAATGATTTAGGGTGGCAAATTCATCTTCTCATGAATGAATAAAAATTCACTGCAAAAGACTATCAAACCATATCATAATTTCTAAATTAGAACTCTTTAATCTTGTAACTGGGGAGGTGATTTTGATTTACCTCAAAAATCCATTTATATACTATGATTGTTTTTCATAAGTCTCTAATACCTGCTATTTTGGGGAAACACTTTTTCAACTTTTGTCCTGAACAACTTTATGCATATTACAATTATTACAAGTCCCACACTTTGCTAGTTTTTTTTTTTTTCAGTTTTGGGGATTGAACTCAGGGGCATTCTACCTCCGAGCTACACCCCCAGTCCTATTTTTTTATTCTTTATTTTGAAACAGGGTCTCACTAAGTTGTGGAGTGCCTCACTAGGTAGCTGAGGCTGGCCGTGAACTGGGATCCTCCAGTCTCAGCCTCCTGAATGCTGGGATTACAAGCGTGCACCACCACGCCCGGCTAACTTTGCTAGTTTTATCTCAGATTTACTGTTCACAGATGTTTCTCATCGAAAGTCCATCAATATTTACTTGTAAGAAGATTTGCTTCTAATCTTGTCTCATAACACACCCAGCCTTAAGCTGTTAGAAAGATCAATCTACTTTTTTGTGTGTCAGTAGAAAAATAGTCCATACATAAGTGAAATCCACCAATAAATCAAAACTTCATCATGGTCAAAGTAAAATACTTAATTTGCATAAATGAATGGAAAAATAATGAAAGCCATTATATAGTTCAGTACTTGGGGGACTGAGACAGGAGGATCGTGGGTTCGAGGCCAGCCTCAGCTACTTAGTGAGGCTCTCCGCAACTTAGTGAGGCCCTGTTTCAAAAGAAAGGAAAAAAAATAGGTCTGAGGATGTAGCTTGGAAGTAGAATGCCCCTGAGTTCAATCCCCAGTACCTACCAAAAAAGAAAAAAAAAAAACCAAAAAACCCCAAAACAAAAAACATACAATACAGACTGATGTGTTAGGATATAGCTAAAGAGAAACATAACCACAAACCCTTTCATACATTCCAGTACTGGTAGCTTCAGACTTGAATGAAAGTTGTGAGTTTACCCAACAGGTTCTATTCAAAATAATCTGGTGTAAAGCCGGGCGTGGTGGTGCAGGTTTGTAATCCCAGTACTTGGGAGGCTGAGACTGGAGGATCCGGGTTCGATGGCAGTCTTAGCTACTTAGTGAGGCCCTCTGCAACTTAGAGACCCTGTTTCAAAATAAAGAATAAAAAATAGGACTGGGGGTGGAGCTTGGAGGTAGAATGCCCCTGGGTTCAATCCCCAGTATGAGGGGGGGGGGGGAAATCTGGTGTAGAGCTGGAGATGTGGCTTACCTAGTTTTAGTCCCCAGTCACACCACACACACACACACACACACACACACACACACACACACACACACACACACAGAGTTGGCTTAGCCTTTAGCCTTTAGGCCCCACATTCCCCACATAAGGTATGTTTGTCATTTCTTTTAATCCTATGCATTCCTACCCAAGCTATGATTCAGTGCTAATTATTAGAGAAACAGCCATTTGAAAGAAAAACAATAATAATTAAGCACCATGAAAATACAAATTAAAAATCTGAGATACCGAGACATATCTATAACTCAGAATTAATGATATTAACTTTTTAAATTCCTATTCTAGGTTTTCAACACGTATACATCAAAGAATTATGACATATGAGAGATCATCTGGTCCAACCTCTTTATTTTATAGGAAAATGTAGTCAAGAAAAATGAAGTTATTTGAGCATGAACATAGAGGTGATTAACTCCTATAGCTAGAACCAGAATCTAGAACTCTTACCTTCACCTTTACGTACTAGACAGCTACTAATTTAAAGGCAAATAAATACTCGGGTATATGCTTGATAATGGCCTAATATTTTCTGATTCTAGATTTCAACAAGTTAATAATTAAAATGCCACTTACCCCATCACAAAATAGCCTAAAGTGTTAAACTAAAAACAGTCTAAGCATGGAGAGAATGCTCTCTATTGTATACTACCTTTCTGAAAAACACAGCAACATTTGGAAATCACTATCTGACCAAAAGCAGTCCGAAGTGAACTATAGTATGATAGCTACGTTACATTACATTTATACCGCCCACCTACCCTGTTTTATGCGCACACATGCACACACACGTGAGAAATCGCTCTGAAGTTTCAGAACTTCTAGAGTTGAAAACTAACCTTATCCAGTTACCAACACTGTAAAACTCAAATCCCTTGCTACAGCAAATAGCAAAAATCATAGGAAATCTATGCCCTGCATGGTAGCAGATGAAACGACAGACAGCCTATAAGCATTTCATTCCACCATAAAACCTTCACATCAATCAGAGAGTATTTAGTAAACAAATAACCCTTAGCTTACCTGGACAACAGGATATTGATAATCCATACAATATACACCATACATAGCAAAGGGGAGAAAAGAAACTTCAGATAGGGAAAGTGCAAAAGCGTCTATGTTTTTGTCTTGTTTGATCTGGCTGTCCTGTCCAAAGGAACTAGGAGCACCAAAAAATCCTTGGCTGACTTCCAGTCTACGCAGATAGGCACGCTGGCTCAGCTAATGAAGTTGAGCTTGATGCAGACTAAGCCTCCGGCCCAAGAGGATTCTCTTCTGTGTAATACACAGAAGAGGTGTTCAGGGAAAAGCAAATGCTCCTACTGCTGAGTTAGTAGTTCTAGACTACTAGAAAACTGCACTAGAGATTTGCTGTTACTGTTGGTTTTAAACTGACAGCTCCACCAGAAACTTAAGAGGCAGAGAAAGACAGCCAGGGAAGGGAACATAGGCTCCTTAAAGTGACACAAAAAAACAGTAGGAAGCACAAGGTATCCAGGAGCCAAAATAATATATATGTCCCAGTCTTTAAGTGCGTCAGAGGGAACACTCCCAAATCCAGGACATGGAAAGGCAGATGAGACTGGTATTATTTCTCTATTCCTTCTTGGGTGGGAGCACGCATGCGCGGACACACACACACACACACACACACACACACACACACACCCCTTCTCACTGTCTCCAGCAGAGACAGGTGTTAGGATTAACAGCATAAAACCCTTCTGCCATGGAAAGAAATGGGAGAAAGAAGTCACACTGATACATGCAGTGAAGGGATCCCTTTCATGAGACTGTATGTTTTTGTATCATTTAACACCCCCCTCACTGTGCTTTAACAGAAGCTAGGACAGCTGGCAGGATCAGCACTAGAAAAGAGGAAGGTGGCCCCAACTCAGAGGCAACATGAGTCCATTGGAGGCCTTCAGATATGCAGGGTACACTCTCTCACCTGTTCCAATCAAACTCAGAGGGATTAACTCCGGCTGCATGCAAGAAGGTGGGGGTGGAAAGGTCTCTCAGAAAAGCCAGTTGCTTTTCCCCTTTAGGAAGCTGCTATACCCACCCTATCATTATATACAAACACACATGTGCACACACATTTCTACAACCGATATTAAAAGCAGTAACAAGCACTGACAGGTGTGAGGTTAGTCTGACAAATCACAGCAGGACAAAGAGCCCAAGTGACCCATCTAAAATCAGAGAACTGCTAATTCTTAGAAAATAAGACACAGAGTAAGCAGAAAGTAAAAATAAATGGTTAAGAGACACATCAGTTATAACTATTGCTCTTAAGAAATCCTCTATTTGGGATAAGCATTCAAAAGTTCAAAATGATAAAGAATTCTAACTTCATTTCAGAGGATATGGTCTCCTAATCTTGTTGAGCCAGTAATGTTATAACATGCATTCACAGGATTAAATTGAGGACTAAACGCAACTGTGGGGGCATCTGTGACAGCGTGTGTATTACTATACCCCCACCTGCCTCCAGTGCATTTTTTCTCCTTTTATGGTCATTATCATGTATTTCAGGATTGTTCTAAGGGTTAAAGTGGCCTATTGGTTAAACATTTACCTTAAATCAATTCTAACATAATAGGAAGACCATATAACATATTAGATTATCTTTATATTGCTGGTACTGATTCTCTAAGTATATTACACATAAGGAACAAGAATAAACTGATTCTATATAATTAAAAAAAACATTTACTGAACATCTATTACACACAAGGCATTATGGTAAACACTAGAAAAAAGAATAAACACAGATCTGTTGTGAAGGACTTTATAGTGTATGGGAGAAAGAGATCAGAATATGGGCAAAGTCACAAGGTAAAACAACGCTATGGCATGTAACTAAATGCTGTAAGCAATTTCTCATACATAAAATAACATTTTTTAAAGCTGCTCTTAATGAACACTTTTATTTTATTTATTTATTTTTTTTGCAATACTGGGGGTTGAACCCAGGGGCATTCTACCTCTGAGTTACACCCCCAGTCCTATTTTTTATTCTTTATTTTGAAACAGGGCCTCACTAAGTTGCAGAGAGTCTCACTAAGTAGCTGAGGCTGGCCGAGAACCCAGATTCTCCAGTCTCAGCCTCCCAAGTACTGGGATTACAAGCGTGTGCCACCATGCCCGGCTAATGAACACTTTTATAAAGTTTCATTTTCCCACCACAAAAACTGTAAAACCTCACCTGGCTAATTCTTAAAATAGAATATTAAAGACATAACATCTTAGATCTGATTGGCTATATCCTGAGGTCTGTGGTAGACATTCTAACTGCCTCCTATAAAGCTATTTTAAAATGGCAATGTAGAACTAAGAAAAGGGGTTGAGGGTATAAGCTCAGTGGTAAAAAGCACTTGCCTAATTTGCCTATTTTGCAGGAAGGCCTGTTGGTTCAATTCCTATACTGATAGACTTAAAGGAGAGAGGGAGGGGAGTTGGATCCTGAAGTATAATCTATACTAAATTTCCTCCTTTAATCAAATCAAATAATTCTCCGATTGCCATTAGAGACACTTTGCCATTTCATCTTCACGTTATTTCATTTCATACATAGCAGTTCAGAAAATTTGGTCACATACACACTTGTATTAACATCTTAAATCACTATTAAATCTTCAAAAATTCCTCTTGATATGAAGACTGAAAAATGATGATACCTTTTATAAATCATAGAGGACAATAATAGTGACTTATAGCCAACAAACTTAAAACATCATAAGTTAACCCAGTTTAAAATCTGGTGAATTAATTGCAGGAGATGAAATTCCCAGGTGGTATTGTATTAAGATGACAGACAATAATTCAAATCTTAGAACAATTAATATAATTAAGCATAAATTGGTTTCCAAAATGTTATGGGGGAATTAGGTCAATTTCTGGCCATTTACATTCTTCTTGAGAATAGATTTATACTATACAAAGTAAAATGGCATGACGGATACATTATTCAGTGAAAATATACAATGTTGAATAATGTGTAGAGTATAATTCCATATTTGTAAGTAAAATGTGCATGTCAATCAAATTATGCATGAAATTAGTAAGCTTTGTAAGTCACATATAAATTATGTATGTATGTATGTATGTATGTGTGTATGTATGTATGTATATGAACACACATGTAACTTACTGGTTGACACACATACCAATAAATGCATATATATATATTTTATACATATATAATATATACACTGACACACACACACACACACACACATATATATATATATAAACACATAAAACAAAACCAATACCTCCAGGGAATGGGATGGAGATGTGACTTGTTTTTAACTTATTACTTTAGATATAAATTTACAACTTTTTCAAATATATATATATATATATACATATATGTATATAGGTACTTTTTGATCTTATACCTTATCTTATTAAAAGTATAAGGGAACAGATCTTCCTTTCTGAATAAGTACCTTAAAAATTAATAATACTGTCTATATTATCACATTTGCTTTAGCTAACATGCTGACATAACTATAAATTCTTACTTAGGACTGGAGAATATAGACAAATTACAGTCTTTTTTTTTTGGTGGTACTGGGGATTGAAACCAGGGGCATTCTATCTCCAAGCTATAGCCCCAGCCCTATTTTTTTTTTTTTAATTCTTTATTTTTGAAACAGGGTCTGTCACTGAGTTGTGGAGGGCCTTACTAAGTAGCTGAGGCTGGCCTCGAACCTGCCATCCTCCTGTCTCAGCCTCCCAAGTACTGGGATTACAAGCATGCGCCACCACACTCAGCTTAAATAACAGTCTTAATCAGGTGTCTTACCTTGGTTCTGTCCAAACCATGCCCAGGTCTAGCTTAATAATCAGCCTTTCAGAAAAATGTCAAAAACAATTCAATATTTGAATTTTATCTTCCTATACTTCATGTTGCCTTTTTACCCACTTCTTTCTATAAAGATTTTTATTTATTTTTTATTTTTTTGCGGTACTGGAGATTGAACTCAGGGGCATTCTACCTCAAGCTATACCCCCAGCCCTATTTTTATTCTTTATTTTGAAACAGGGTCTCACTAAGTTGCGGAGTGCCTCACTAGGTAGCTGAGGCTGGCTGAGAACCCGGATCCTCTGGTCTCAGCCTCCCAAATGCTGGGATTACAAGCGTGCGCCACCACACCCGGCTCTATAAAGATTTTTAAATTTGAATAATTTAAAGACCATTAACTGCTGGGCTTGGTGGCACATGATTGTAATCCTAGTGCTTGAGAGGCTGAGACAAGTGGATTGCAGACTGGAGGCCATCAGCAATGTAGTGAGAATTAGTTTCAAAATAAAAGAAGGGTGCTGGGGATACAGCTCAGAAGTAGAATGTGTCTGGGTTCAATCCCCAGTACAACAAAACAAAACAAAACAAAAACAATAACAACAAAAAGACCAATAATGGACTCATACCAAAATTCTAAAAACAATATATAGAAGCTGGGTGTTGTGGTACATGCCTGTAATCCCAGTATTTGGGAGGCTGAGACAGGAGGATCACAGGTTCAGGACCAGACTCAGTAACTCAGGCAGACTTTGTTTCAAAACAAAAAATTAAAAATAGGACTGGGGTGTAGTTCAGAGGTAGAATGCCCCTGGGTTCAATCCCCAGTACCCCCCCCCCACCCCAAAACACAACAAACAAAACTACATGTGAAAAGAAAGGTGAGCCTTTAACCTACAAGACAAAGTACACTACAAAAAAAAAAATCAAATTACAAATGTTAGGGTTGAAGGCCCTCTCATCGCCTTTCCTGACAGTCTTTGTATAGAATAATGTTGCCTTAGTTATTAACAGATTCCATGCACAGGTCAAAGCTTAACACAATTGTTCCAGTATTTTGTCCCATTATCAATGTGATTTTAAAAATAGAAACAAAAAATGAAAGTATTTTCAACTCAAAATTACTACAAAGTAATTCCTTCCCTTAGAGCAGACTAGATATTTGCTTTAAAATTTTAAAATACTATCATATTCACTTAGAAATTCCAGAACTAAAACAAACAAACAAAAAAACTGGTTTTCCACAATAGGCTCAGAATTATTTGCTGATGATGCTAATTTACTATTTGGAAAATCAGATAATCTGCAATATTAAGAATTAAGAATTAAAGCTCGCAGGTCATGGTGGCACACGCTTGTAATCCCAGTACTCGGAAGGCTGAGACAGGAGGATCACAGGTTCGTGGCCAGCCTCAGGAACTTAGAAAGGCCCTCCGCAACTTAGACCTTGTTTCCAAATAAAAAATAAAAATAGGGCCAGGACTGTAGCTCAGAGGTAGAATGCCCTTGGGTTCCATCACCAGTGTCAAAAAAAAAAAAAAAAGAATTAAAGTTCTTTTGTACTAATCAGTTAAAAACAGGAATATAGAAAATGGCTTTCTTGTGTATTTCTCTATGTCTCATTTAGCAGAGACATGCACAACAATTTATTTTTCAATGTACGTTTCAACATGGCACACCTAGCACATTATATTAAATAGAGTGTAATTATATGAGAGAAATAGACCTACACCTAAATAGACCATATTTAAGACTTAGAGCTAGAAATAGACCTGACATTTAAGAGTGAGATATTTAGAAGCTATGAGATTTGTGAAAGTTAGATTTTTGCTAAAGACAAAGTAGACAGTCTACCAACAGTCCCATGTCAGAGGGTAAGATTGGTGACAGTGCAGTGTTATCTGCACATCAACAACCTTTGCAATATCAATACTGACAAAGCACTGGATAAGCTCAATCAAACTAACCAGAAAATACTTGAGAGTCCTCTCTTTCCCTTTCGCTCTCTCATTTCTGTTTTCTTCCCATGCCACATCCTACCATGCATTCAAGTACACCAGTTAGGCCTCAGGTATAATGCATTACAAAGATTTCTGCTTTAAGGTATAAATTAGGTTTTAGTAAGCAATATTCTTAGAAGGCTCCAAAGATTGCTATATACTAGAGAAATATAGAACTTCAAAAAGGGACAGGGTTTAAGCTAGACAGATAGGATGGAGGGGCTGGGGAGAGAAAGCTGTGCATGTGAAACATGACATTAGAAACTCGTAGCACTGACTAACTTAGGGATCAGGGTGACTAGTCCACTGACTATGAGTGAAGAGTGGCGAATGACAAGGAAAACAGGGTGAAATAACTATGGAGGCTCCAGGATACGGAGCTGTGTGTGTCAGACCTAGCTCTAAAGATTGTTCAAAATGCTACAAAAATGTTTTGTGAAAATGGCTCTGGTAGCTGTAGTTTAGAAAAAATGGAAAAGAAAAAAATCTGAGGGTGGGAAACCAATTAAAGGCTACTATCACAACTGTCTACAGACCATTCATGCAAAAACACAGTAAGAATAAAGGAGGAGGAGTAAGAAGGTAGAGATGTAGGAGACATGACAGACAGCATCCACAGCAACTGGAGACTGTCTGCATGCAGAACACATGAGAAATGGTAAGCAAACAGAACACTCAGGTTCCAAGTCTGGCTGACTGGTCAACTAAGAAGACTACTAGGAGCTGGGCATGGTGGTGCACGCTTGTAATCCCAGCATTTGGGAGGCTGAGATCGGAGGATCCGAGTTTGCGGCCAGCCTCAGCTACCTAGTAAGTAACTCCGTAACTTAGTTTGACTCTGTTTCAAAATAAAAAATAAAAATATAGGGCTGGGGGTAGACTGTCCCTGAGTTCAATCCCCAGTACCACACACACACACACACACACACACACACACACACACACACACACAAAGACTAATAGGGAAAGCCAAAGCAGGAGTGCATTTGAAGATAGGGTAGAGTATCCAACAGAAAGTGACTAATAGGCACTCCCAGTTCTAGGTAGCAGCCCTAATGGAGGTCAGGGTTAGGGATGAAGATCCAAAAGGAATAGAGGAGCCGGGTGTGGTGGTGCACGCTTGCAATCCCAGCATTTGGGTGGCTGAGACTGGAGGATCCAGGTTTGCAGCCAGCCTCAGCTACCTAGTGAGGGCCTCCACAACTTAGTGAGACCCTGTTTCAAAATAAAGAATAAAAAATAGGGCTAGGGGTATAGCTTGGAGCTAGAATGCCCCTGAGTTCAATCCCCAGTACCGCAATAAATAAATAAAGGAGTAGAGGAGAAACAGCCAAGGCCGTCACAGGGTTGTGATTTGTCTCTCACACTGATTTGGTCCATGGCATTTAATGAAATCAAACATTACTCAAAACAACAACACACAAAAATGGATAAATAGAGAAAGAAGACAGAGAGATGGGGGGGGGTGAGGGAGGCAGAGACACAGATAGATAGAAGGCAAAGGACGGAAATAGAACCTTAAGGAAGACTCTCTTCTCAGAGGCAAAAATAGAAACAGAGGATAAAAAGATTAAGCAGGATCCTGTATTATTCACAAAAGCTGGTACATAGAGGACATTTGTTACCTTTCTTCGGTCCTGTATCCCTTACAGAGAAGGTATTTCATACAATGATACCAGATATAAATATATAAGAGTGTCAAGTGGAAATATGGAAAGGTTAAAGGAGAGTTTAGAAAAGATGACTGAATTTGGCACATAGGAACTAAAGTTCGAGAAAGCTTTTTTAGTATTATAGGTAAAATAAAAATGGTAGCAACACTGATAATCCTGGGTCAGATTGAAAAAAAGAAGTAATGCCTGCACATGAAGTTTAACATGGCTTTCTCTCTTGGGATAGCTCTTTGCCTTCCAAATGGCAATAAGGTACACAAGCAATTATTATAACATCCCACTATCCACAGTTACCTGTTTCAAGGAGAATTTTTATTTTATTTTTTTTTAACCTTGGTGCCTTGATCATACTAGTTTATTTATTTATTTATCTATTTCAAAGTGTCAAAATCTTAAAATAGACCCCTTCAAGAAATACCTCAAATATCGCCTGCTCCACAAGGCTCTTCTTCTGGGTTGTCTCCAAAAAAAAAAACAAAAACAACTTTTCTCTCCTCTGAACTTAAATGGCACTTTTTTTTTTTTTTTTTTTTTTTTTTTTTTTTTTTTTTTTTTTTTTTTTTTTTTTTTTTTTTTTTTTTTTTTTTTTTTTTTTTTTTTTTTTT
>PVLC010012956.1:14578-42939 GCA_004027655.1 Graphiurus murinus | reverse complement strand
CATAAAAACCTCTACATCATGAGATGTCAACATAGGATGAAATATTATTTTGTTTTTCTGTAGTTTCTGGGGATTATATATAGCTATAATATAGATTCAACTTTTGAGATTTTAAAGTTGTCTTTAGATCATTATAATTATCTGATAAAATGTAATGTGTGTATACGGGTGATATGTAAATATATGGATAAAACTTCAAAATTTTAAGGCTATCTTTAGATAATCATGAGTAGTCTGATAAACCATGATGTGTGTTTAAGGCTTATACTATGTGTATACTCTAGCAAGACACTTAACATTGTACTAATCAATACTAGTTATTTGTCTATTTCAGTAAACTATGAGCTCCTTGATGTCAGGAACAGGGTATTGCATCTCTAGATACTCAATTTATAAAAAATGAAAGAGAATAAAATTAATGTGTTAATATAATCAAACAATTTTTATAACAACTTTTTAATAATTATTATTCCTATTGTGCAGATGAGGAAGTTGAAATTTAGAGATATTAAGTAACCCAGGTAATGTTCTTTCGTTAAGAAGTCATAAAGCTCAGATTTAGGTACTTATCTATCTGATGATGTTAACATTGTTGTAAAATACTGATGTCTGTTAAAAGAAAGAGACAGGAGAAAGCTATGTGGACCAGGAAAATGTTTAAAGTATAAAATAAATAAATGTAATATTAAATATACATTAAGTAATTAACTAAAATATGTATAGATACTATGCATATCATGAGCAAAAATGTCAGTTGGTGGTTGAATTACTGGCAATTAAGAAAGCTGTAGAAGAGATTCTCATCCTGGGAGAGAAGCTTTTAAAATAATACCAGGACCTAGCTGATGTGTGTCTCCTAAAATATTTTATTAGGACAAGTCTCCTGATTTTTAATGAAGGCCTCGGGTAATTGGAGGCGGGGGGCATAGGAACTTGTTTCTTTCTTTTGACATGTTCTTTCATTTGGCAGAAATGCATCCCAGAAGCACATGAATAAAATAGCAATTGGAGGAGGGTTAGCAGCTGGGAAATAAGGAATAAATCACAAGAGAGAGGCTCTTTGTTCCAATGCATTAGCAAAATCATGGATGTAAAGTGAAATCCCAAAGGCTTTGTGGAGTGTTTTTTAATAATTAAAAGTTATGCCATTAGCAATGTCTCTGGGGGCATTATTCTTGACTATTATGATATCTTTAATTAAAGAAGATATACCCATAGGTAAATGCTAGGAATATACTAAAAAAGTAGGACAGGCTCGGGTTATCTAAAAGTATAGATGACATACTTGACTTTCTTTCTGGGACTCATATTTTGAATAACTTGGATAAAAAAGTAAAAAAAAAACAGTTATCAAGTAATTCAGAATATAGATGGGAATTACAGAGTTCTAACAAATATTGCAGTTTAGAGCTACCTATCGTTTAAGTACATAGCTCTAATTTTTTCCTTACTTTGGAATAAGACCTGATGCATAAAGTTTGGATTGAAAACATGGAAAATGCAGATTTTTTATTGTTGAATATTTCTCAGTCACATGACTAAAGAAAATTGTGCTGCTTTTCAAGAATGGAACTTGATTTTCTTTTCCTGGATTGTGAATCAGATAGACACTACCAGAAATAGTATTTAGTGAAAAAATAACATTGTATAATGACTGTTAGCAAGTTGTTGCTGCTGTTGTTGGCTGGTACTTTAGGCTTTGGAGTACAAGGTCTGCACATGCCAGGCAAGCACTCTACCACTGGGCTACACCCCAGTCCAAACTGTTAGTAAGGTTTGACATTCCACTATGAAGCAAGTAATTTTTATGTACTCATAATACCAATTTGTACAAAATAGTATTAGGATTTACTTAATTTTAATCCATATTTAGAACTTGAAACCATTTAGTCCTTATCAGTAACACAAAGAAAATATGTGTGACAGGACTGGATCACTACCAAATTTAAAAAGTTCTGACAGAATTAGACAAAGAAAGGCAATTTGCCCCCTGAGAAGTCTTTTTGGGAGACAGTAATAAAGAATTAAGTAAATTGATATTCCAGACACTGTGCTGGGCTCAGGATACACCAAAAATGTATAAACAGTTCCTGATCACAAGGAGCTCATCATCTGTAGGAAATATGGATCCATAAATAGATCATTATAATGGTGTGAGGTAGGTGCACTGATAGTGACATGTGTGTGTTACATGTGCAGTGGGGAGTGGCCCCTAACTCACATTATCAGGTCCGTTAAAGGAAGGGCTTCCTGAATTTCTACCTACCCTGAGATCAAGAATATGTGCAATTGTTAACTGAGAAAAGGGTAGGGCTGGAGTAGAGTAGGGAAGAGACATGTCGGGCAAAAGAGACAGTATGAGCAAAATAACACATTGAGAAAACACAGTAGCAACTTGGAAACCTCTAAGTTGATAGGTTGTAAATTACACACAAAGAGTGAAGAGATATAGAGTTATAAAACTGACCAGAAAATGGATCTGACCCAGAGATGACAATATTTGCCACATGAAAGAATTTATCCTTGGGAAAATCACTGAAGGATTTAAAGCAATCAAATGATGCCATCAAATCCAATTTTTAAAAACTTATTTATCTTTATGGGGTACATTATAATAATTCAGTACATCTATATGATATATATTAATCAAATCATGGCAATAACCATTTTCATATCTTCTACCATTAATCATTTTTATATGTTAGAAATTGTGTACTCTTATACTCCTTTTGAAGTATATCATGGATTGTTTTGCCCAACAGTTAACCTACTATACTAAAGAAGAACCAAAGTAATTAGTGCACTCTTTTTTTCATTGTTGTTGACTCTTGGATGAATTTTTTTCTGTGTCCCCTTCCCCCTACAAACTTGGATTTTAAATGAATCACTTTGGTAGTCACTTGGAGAATGTACTGCAGACTGTGTGCTACAGGTCGAGTGAAAAGCTTAGGTAAACAGGATTTTTTAAATGGGAGAAAAACATAGAAAAAAGAAAATAAGCAGAGAACAATCAAGAAATCAAGAGACTGGTGTGATGATTGTTAAAGAAGTAGACAATCTTCTTATTGTTTTGAGAGATAAAAGAGATGGCCAGTAGAAAATGAAAGAAAGCAACCCATGAAAACACTTACCAAAAGACGTTCAGTTACAACTTCAATTAGGAAATCAGTAAAACATTTAATAAGAGAGTTTCTTTTGAGTAGTAAGGGGAGAACCTAGAGTATTATGTGTAATGAAGTGAACAAGGGGTGAGACAGAGTGAACATTTAGAGATGTTTGTGTAAGAGAAGGATTGTTGGAGGAGAGACAGTGGATTTCTTAGAAGGAGCATGTACAGAGGCCAAATGAAGAAAGAAACTAACGAAGGTACAGTTAAAGATAGAGAAAAGAGATGTTGAAAAATTCAGTGGCCCGGGAAGCCATGAGAAGATGAGTTCATAAAAGATGGATAAGTTGAAAGGGCAACCAAGTTTCCAGAAGTGGAATTAAAGAGCTACACTTTCATAACATCAATGTAGAAGTAAGAATTTGAGAGAATATGGAGACTAAGCCCTAATGCCTTAAATTCTTAATAAAGAGGTACTTCAGTAAGAAGATTGACCGGACGTCAAAAGACAACTTTGGAGTTTTTTAAATCATGTACTTCCTAAAAAACAAAACAATGAGCTGGAAAGATAAATTTTTGTTAACAGTTTCCAAGATACACACACACACACACACACACACACACACACACGGAAAATCAGCCTCTTACCACTAACACAGCCATACCTTCATCCAAAGGGTTTGAATCTGCAACTTCTCACCATTAGGGAAACACTCATCGAATTCAGTACAAATGTGCGCCCTTCATCATAGAGCTTTGTGGATGCCCCAAACACCTCTGCAGTGCTGCCTGTGTTGTGGCTTGACATTCCATCTTAAATCTTGTGACAAACAGAAATGTCAGGTTTTCCCTCCTCAAGGGCACTGTTAGAAAGAACTGCCTGTTCTTCTTTAATCAGCATTGATTTTCTGGAAACTGGCTGTTACCCTCCTGACTTAATTTTTTTTTTTAATTCTGTGAGATGAAAAGCACCCTTCAATTGGTAAGTTTCATTAAAGGAGCACTCTTTCTAACGTTTGTGGTTAACTGGAGGTTGTGCTACTTGGTTATATCTTATTAATTTTGTGTGTAAGTCCAAACATTTTTCTTATTATCAAGAAACCCTGATGAGTGATACCCACTTCTTAGTGGGGACAAGGGT
The DNA here is from genome assembly GCA_004027655.1 of Graphiurus murinus. Lineage (NCBI taxonomy): Eukaryota > Metazoa > Chordata > Mammalia > Rodentia > Gliridae > Graphiurus > Graphiurus murinus. Next base: position 38,692 of record PVLC010012956.1, on the reverse strand, counting down.
GTAGTGTTATTAAAATCTGAAGTTTCTCAAACCAGTAGATCCATATATTATGCTATACTCATCCTCTGGCTCTTTCTTTTTAAATAATGATTACATGCTGTCATGGTTTGAGAATAAAATGGCCTCCAGTCCTCATGGACCCAGGGTGACAATGTTGGAAGCAAGGCTTGGTTCTAATCTCAGCAGTGATTGGCCTGGGCTGGTAGGGTGTGGCTGAAGGAGCTGCAACCATAGGGATTATATATAGTTCCTCCTCCCCTCACTATCTCTTGCTTCCGGCCTCCCTGATGTGAGAGGGAAGCCTCGCATTTTCCCTCTTTCTCTTTCCCACCACCATGCCCTGAGATCTGTGGTCCCTGGCTCATAGGGACTGAACCGTAAACCATGAGCAAATAAATCTTCCTTCCTCTAAATTATGTGGTCAGTTTTAGATGATAGCTGTGAGAATTCTGACTAACACACATGCCTAGAATTGCTCCATCCCACCAGATACTTAGCCACTTTACTTAGAGGATAAGGCTAACACAAACTATAGATTATGAAATATGAATGAATCTAGATAACATTTGATGAAATGGGTATTTTTCTAATTTATTTTTACTGGAAGTTGAACCCAGGTGCATTCTATCTCTGAGCTACAGTCCAGCCCTATTTTTTTCCTTATGATGAAACAGTGTTTTGCTAAGTTGCTGAAGATCTTGCTAAATTGCTGAGTGTGATCTCAAGGTGCAATAGTTGTGTTTCAGCACCCCTAAAGGCTAGGGCTACAGGCATGTGATGGAAGTCTAGTGCCCCACAGCAAGCAACAACAGTGGGCTAAAATAAATATCCAATCCTTGATAGACTTACAGATTTACAATCTCCAAATAGCATTTGTGGTATTGACAGATACTGACATTTTCAGTACTGAGGACATGCCATATTTTTCTCTGGAGGCAAAATACTTTGAAATATGAAAATCATCAACAACACAATACATAAAGAATCTTAATGACTATACCCCAAATTGTACAATCCCAGGATCTCTCACTGATAAATAACTATTCCTACCATGATGACAAGCATAAATTCTTTCCTTTTCTAGATTTTCTGCTTTCAATGTACTTTCATTTTTTTCTTTTTGTACTAGAAATAGAACTCAGAGGCATTATACTTCTAAGCTACAACCCCAGAGCATTTTAGGGGTTTTTTGCTTGTTTGATTTTTGTTCTGTTATTTTTTTAAAATAGAGTCTTACTAAGTTTCTAAGGCCTGAGACTGACTTCAAACCTGCAATCCTCCATCTCAGCCTCCCCAGTACTGCTAGGATTATAGGTGTGTTCCACCACACCTGACTCCAACATACTTTCAATAATTTCATGGATGCTTGCATGTTTAACCTGGGAATATGTGCCCCAATTTCCTTCAAGAGCTCTCCCTTGTGTGTCTTCCTTATAGAATCAGAGCAGCTGTCACTCTGTAGCCAGGTCTTTCTTGCCCTGCTGATCTCAATCTGCAGGCCTGGCCACGTCTATGGCAATAGACATTAGGTATTAATGCCTGATTTCATCTTCCTTTCTCTCTCTCTCTCCCTCTATAAAGGAAGATAGATAGATAGATAGATAGATAGATAGATAGACAGATAGATATAAAGTGTTAAGTTTCATAGTGAGGCTTGTTGAGCCCTTGGTAAATCAGTTTTAACATTACTCATTATTTCCCTCATGGGCTAGCTGAGATGACACACAGGACATGACAGCCATAAGCATGTTGTACCATCATTCCTCCACCCTCAATTGGAGTATGTGCCCAATGTGCCTCCTTTCCACTTGAAGTGAATTTTATAGTGATTTTTTTCTCTTTATCTCCCTTAATGTGTCCTTGTGTTATGGCTGAATTTGGGGCCCATGTCATTTGGTGACATTTCAAGTATAAAACAATAAATAAGGAAAGAAAGGATGAAAGGACAAATGAAAGAAAGAAAGAGAGAGAAGGTAAGAAGGATGCCTTGAATAAACAAAAAATGCTGTTGGTTTGCTCATATCTGAAATGTGACAACAGGGACGAGTTTGAACTGCAATTCATAAAAATCTCTTCCACAATCTACTCTATTCTCCTTCCTCAGATTTGTCTCCATTCATGTGTTCTTCATTGGATCCCCTCTTAACAATTCCAGAATCTTCCCTGAGAGTGAAGCAATTCTACATCATTTCTCTCAATACCAGAAGAATCTCCTTCTCATCAATTCACAGAAAGTCTCTCATATTTACTGATTGGACCCTGTTAGATCACTTATTCATAATGGATCACTCTAATTATGTAGAGGACGACCTTAACTCCACTACAGAAGTTCAACTATAGTTCAAGTATTCTTAGGTATAAATGTCCATGTCAAACCCCAGAGGAAGTGTTGCCTAACCCAACTCATCATCTAATGGAGTCCTTGACTGGTTCAGCCTGACTACCATTGTTAAACTCTCCTTTAAAACTGTAGGTGTGGGAGGATTAAAGATGGCAGCATAAAGGAAAGCAGAGCATTTTGGTTAACTTGAGACTTGGAATTTAATGAGTGGGTAGGCTGCTTCTTGGCAAAAGAAAAGCAGTTAGAACTCAGCAGAAGAAAGACCATTGAAATGTAGTTGAATCAGAAGTTCCACAAAGAGTGGAGAACTGAAAAGAGCTCTGTGCATCTCAGCTGGTGAGCAGAGAACTGAAATAAGATCCATCTTGACAAGCCTCTGCTGGAGCTGGCAGCTGCTAGAATCCAGTGGCTTCCGAAAATGAGTTCTAGTAAAGAAGAAGCTAAATCCTGTCCAGTCAGTGATTGCAGAGAGCACAAAAAAGCAATTGCATTTTTCACTCCACACTTGATTACCTCAAAACCACAAATCTCCATACTGCCCAGCAAAATTACCTGGTACACTCCTGTGGCTACAGCTGAACACTTCAGGATTGAGAAACAAGAGACACTTTGTGTGTGGACCCAAATGTTTACAACCAACCTCATAAAAGACTGAGTGTACAAACTGTCTCAGTGGGAGCGTTCGTGGCTGTATGGACTTATGGGGTTTGTGCATTTGCAAACCATCCCTAGCAAGGTGGGGGCGGGTTCTACAGTCAGATATGTCAGAAACATAAATTTGCACGTAGTCCTTTGGTACACTCCAGCAAGACCTAGAGTCAGCAGTTAGCCCCACCTATGCAGGTTCTCCAGTGGCCACTGCCACACTGGCAACAGTAATATCCCTTGGGAGAAATAACTCAGCCAACCATGCCACAGGATTGGAAGGTTATAATTTCTCATCCAGCGGAATTTTCTTCCCTCAAGTAGGAAGACCTGCGACCTGCAGAATCTCACATGATGGCAGCTGACAGAGCTGCAGACATGTTCCTGGAGCTAAAGAATACAAACAGCCATGCCATAGCTCATAACTGTACAATCTCTTGCTTAGTATATTTGGTCCCTGAGAGCGTGGAGACCCGTGGCAGGCAGAGTCTTACATACTAGCAGCTAGTAGAGAAGTGGTGGTACTCCTGGGGCTTTATCACTACGACAGCCACACCACAGGCTGGGAATATTACAATCGCTCACCTGCTAAAATTTTTTCTCAGCAGGCACAGAAAGTGATAGCCACCAGGGTCACATGTAACAATATCCCCAGAGTAGCAGTGGTACTCTTGGGGAATTAAACCTCAACCAGTGGAGAAATAAGCATGAAATGGTAAAATTTCTAGTCCTTCAGAGTTTGGGCTCATTGGGCCTGGAGGCTAGCAGCCAATCAGTGACTGTTGCTTGCCTACTCCAGCTAAGTACTATATCCTAGTAAAGAGGTTCTGGGAGATAAACTCAAAACTCTGATTATATGATACAGATTCATAGAGTCAAATAGATACCCTCAGCACAGGACATATTATAAAGGGACAATGAGAGAAGAAACCAACACAACACAGATACAAACCTAAAAATCCTAAAATCATGGGGAAAAAGACCTACAAGGAAAATGTAAACTCCCCAAACTCCACAACAATAGAAATCACCAATATAGAGTTACAGGAAATGCCAGAAGGAGAACTCAGAATTTTGATTTTTCTATATAATCAAAGTGCTTAAAAATCAAATCAGAGAAAGTATGCAGGATATAAAAGTGTATATCAATAAAAAAGTTGATGCCCTAAATAAGAAGCAAAAAGAGGCCCTGAATGAAATGAAGAACATAATAAATGAAATAGTCTTCAAGAAGTCATCACCAACAGACTAGACCACATAGAAAATGGATTCTTAGAAGGGAGCTATTCAAAACTGAACACATATAAGAGGGACTCTAGATGAAGAAGGAGAAACCTTAGATGCGCAAAGAAAGTGACTTAACTGAAGGTGATGAGAGGGAGTGGGGGAACACCCTAATGCACATGATGTACTTTCACAAACATATCAAAGTCAATCACTAAACTGAACTTGAGAAGGAGGGAGAGCAAGGGAATGGAGTGGGAATTGGGGAAGGGTTAAATGAGAAATGTGTGCATGTATGCCTTTACCAGCTTGTACCTAATGAAGATGTACAATTACAATGCACCAATTTAAAAAAAAGGAATAAACAGGAAAAAAACTGATCACACAGTTAACAATATTGAGAAGACAATACATGACCAGCATATTCAAGAAATCTAAGCTAATATGAAACCACCAAACTTATGGATGACAGATGTTGAAGAAGGTCTAGAAGCACAAACAAAGGGCATTGGAATCTCTTCAGGGAAATAATATCTGAGAATTTCCCAAACAGGAAAAATTAAATAGACATCCACATACAGGAGTCATTCAGAGCCCCAATTAGATAGGATCAAAGAAAAACTTCTCAACACAACATAGTAATCAAAATAACTAACATAAGGGTCAAGAAGAGAATGTTAAATACATTGAGGGCAAAAGGCCAAATGATATTCAGTGACAAAATAATAACCACCCTAAGCAAAGATATGTTTCAAAATTGATGGAGAAATAAAAACCTGCAGAAACAGGCAGAAAGAATTCATAACTACCAAGCCAGAACAAAAGAAAATACTTAAGAAAATAAAATACAAAGAAAAAAATAACTAAACACCAGAATCAGAAAAGGGATGAATTTTAACATATGAGCAACTAAGATAAGGAGAACTAACACTATACCAAATATAAAATATAACTAAAAATGACAGGAAATAAAAATCACCTCTTAGTAATAACACTGAACCTCAATGGTCTAAACTCCCTGATTAAAGGCATAGAATGATAAAGTGGATTAAAGACCATAATCCAACTATATACTGCTTGCAAGAAACTCACCTTACAGGCAACAATATTCATAGACTAAAGGTGAAATAATGGCAAATGGAGACCAAAAACAAGCAGGGGAAGTAACTCTCATATCCAACAAAGCAGACTTCAACCTAAAACATATCAGAAGAGACAAAGTGGGTCATTCTTACTGATAAAAAGAACAATCCAATAATAATACCTAATGATGGTAAACAAGTATGCCCCAAATGTGGGCATGCCAAATTTTATAAAACAAGCACTTTGTGACATTAAGTCTCAAATCCCAACACAGTAATACCAGGTGACTTCAACAAACCACTAGATTGATCTTCCAGACAAAAAATCAACTGATTTGTCTGTCTCTTCAGAACTAAAGAACACTTATAAACCAATTAGACTAATAGACATATACAAAATATTCCATACAACAATAGTTGAATACAAATTCTTCTCAGATGCTCATGGAAGCTTCTTCAAATAGACTGTATTATAGTGCACAAGCAAGTCTTAAAAATTTCAAAAAAAGTAATATAATTCCTTGATCATATGAAAGTAGAAATCTACAACAGGAAGACCCAGAGGTGTTGCATAAGTACATAAATATTGAATGTTACACTTTTTAATGAGGACCAGGTCATAGAAAAATAAGGGAGAAAGGAAAATTACTAGAATCAAACAAAAACAGACACAACATACCAAAATCTATAGAGTACTCTGACAGCAGTTTTAAGAGTAAAAATAATAGCATTTAGTGCCCACATAAGAAAAACAGAAAGTTACCTAAAAACCTAATGATAAACTTCAAGGCCCTCAAAAAGTAGGAGCAAACTAATCCCAAAGCCAATAAAAGGCAGGAAATAATCAGAGCATAAATCAATGAAATACAGAACAAAAAAAAATCCAAATGATCAACAAAATAAAAATGTTTTTAAAAGATAAATAAGCTTGTTTAACACTTAGCCAACCCAACCAAAAGAAAAAGAGAAACAACCCAAGTTACTAAAATAAGAGGCAAAAAAGGATATGTCACCATGGAGAGCTGGAAATCCAGAGGATCATCAGACTATTTTCAAAATTTATGTTGCAAATTGCCAAGGCTGTTTTTGAACCTGTGAGCCTACTGTCTCAGTCTCATAAGTACTGGAGTTACAGGTATGCACTACCTAGCCCAACTATACTCCAATAAACTGGGAGATGTACAAGAAATCTACAAATTTATATACACATGTGACCTACCTAAATTGAACCAAGAAGATATAGAAAACCTAAATCAGCCAATAATGAGCAAATGCTTTCCATTTTAAAGAAAAGTTCAGGTCCACACAAATACCCACCTGAGTTCTACAAAATCTTTAGAGTAGAACTATTCCAATGCTTCTCAAATTATTCCATAAAATATAAAGAGATAGAATTCATCCAAACTCCTATGAAGCCACTATCACCTTAATACCAAAACCAAATAAAGATAGCTAAAGAAAATTAGAAGTCAATATCCTTAATAAATATAGATGCAAAAATTCTAAAGAAAATACTAGCAATATGCATACAAACTCATATCAAGAAAATTATACATCATGAGCAAGTTGGTTTTATTCTAGGGATATGAGACTGGGTTGACATACGCTAATCAATACCTGTAATTTACCACATAAATAGAACAAAACACAAAAATCACCTGATCATCTCAATAGATCCTGAAAAAGCATTTGACAAAATCCAATACCCATTCATATTAAAAACACTATAGAGAATCAGACTATTAAGAACTTACATTAACATCATAGAGGCAATATAAGATAAACTCAAAGGCACCATCATACTGAAGAGGGAAAAACTACAAGAATTCCCTTTAAAATCAAGAACAAGGTAAGAATGTACACCATCACCACTCCTTTTCAATAGAGTACTCAACACTCTAGCCAAAGCAATAAGATAAGAGAAGGAAACCAAAGGAATACAAAAAGGAAAAGAAAATTTATAATTATCTCTATTTGCAAATGACATGTTCCTATGTTTAGAAGATACAAAAAATTCAACCAAAAGACTTCTAGTGCTGCTTAAAAAATGCAGCAAAGTAGCAGGATACAAAATCAATCTACCAAAATCTTTGACTTTTCTATACACCAATTATAAACTCACTGAAAAAGACATCTGGAAAATAATTCCATGCACAATAGCCTCAAAAAATCAGTAATAAATTTATCAAGGGGGTAAAATATCTCTATAATAAAAATTATAAGACACTAAAGAAAGAAATTGAAGTGGGCCTTACGACATGGTAGAATACCTGACAAAATGGGAAACCTTTGCCAGCTACTTCTCAGATAGTGGCCTAGTATCTAGAATACACAAAGAATTCATAAACCCAATCAAGAAATGAGCAATTGAACTAAACAGAGACTTCACAAAAGAATAAATACAAATGTCCAATAAATATATGAAAAGAATGTTCAACAACATTAGCAATCAGGAAGATGCAAATTGAAACTACACTGAGATGCTGCCTAACCCTAATTATAATGGCAATAATCTGATGATAATACAAACACTAATAAAGGCTGACAAGGATGTGGATAAGTAGTAACTCTAATACACTGTTGGTAAGATTGCAAATTAGTTCAATAATTATGGAACTCAATGTGGAGGTTTCTTATAAAACTTGAAATGAAACTATCTTATGATCCATCTATACCATTTCTGCTACATTTTCAAAGGAATTGAAATCAGAATATTATAATGATAATGCACATCTATATTTATAGCAGTACAATTCATAGTAGTGAAATGATGGAATCAGCCTAGGTGTCCAACAACAGATAAATGGATTACAAAATTATTGGACATATACACAATGGAATTATACTCAACAATAAAGAACAACAAAATTATATCATTTGCAGGAAACACAGAACATTATGCTAAGTGAGATTAGCCAGTCAAGAAAGTGAAGATTCCTATGTTTTCTCTCATATGTAGAAGCTACAGAGAAATCAGGATACAAGAGGGACTCCAGATAAAGCAGAAACTCCAGTGAAGTGGGGATCTGGAGGAGGGTGGTGGGGCTGAAGGAGAATTGATAAAGGAAATACTTCTATTGATGCTATATACAAAATTGTCAATGTCAATGTGAATATAATTTAAGGGGAAAGAGTGGGAGAGAGGTGAGAGCTAGGGGGAAGGGTGGAAGATCATTAAGTGATCTGTGCATATATGTCTTCATCACTCTGAACTTCGCTGATGTATAATTACAATGGACAAATAAAGTACATAAAACTTGTAAAAAGCTGTAGGTGTGAAACTTCTCTCATTTACAATCATCCCTGACATTCGTACCTATATGATTCAGTCAGTGCTCAGTAAAGTTTTTATACCCTTGATATCACTATTACTATTTTTTGTGCATGTATATATGGTACTGAAGATGGAACATGGGGTCATTCTACCTTCAAGCTACACCCCCCTCCCTGTTTGTTTCTTTTTTGTTTGTTTTGAAACAGGACCTAACTAGGTTAACTGAGAGTCTTACTAAGTTGCTGAGAGTCTCACAAACTCACTAAAGCTGGTCTGGAACCTGTGAAACTCCTATCTCAGCCTCTCAAGCACTGGGATGACAGGTATGGGCCACCATGCCTGGCCTAGGCTATCACTATTAAATGCTTATGTGAAAATTTACATCTGCTGGAGACGAGACATCTTTCTATCATGTAATCAACACAGGTTTGTCTTGCCTACAAACAAATGAGGAAAGAAACGAAACTCAAAGAAATGAAATCCAGAAACTCATCTGTACATATGTTCCCAAGCTATCAATATTTCCAAGATAAAGGGCATCATGTCAGAGTATTAAAATAATGACTCACAGTCAGTACTTCTACTCTCCAATCATCATAAAAGACCTCACTTGAGGAACAATTGGCCTCAGTAAATTGAAGGGTTATTTTCCTCTGAATATTTCATCAATTGCCAATCCAAATTCTACATTAAGTCTAAGGAATCCTTTTAGCATAAGTGACATGAAATCTGAATATGTTATTTGATCAATGCAGCTTGCTAAAATTTTATCTATATTTATCAGCCTTAATTCATAAAGGAGAGCTCAACTATGAATGATTTAGTACACATGTACCCTTAAATTACCCACAAGTATCTCCAGATAATATAACCATATGAAGCCAGTATTAAAGAAACTACATGTCTCCTATTCAATTTTCAAAAAGCATATTATGTAATGCTTTTAATTATATTCACACAAATCTCAGTTGACACTAGAAATTTTGCCCAATTACAAGGAAGACAAAATGGTGTTATGGAAAAAAAGTAGGTTTTAACACCAGAAGAACCTGAGTCATCTGAATACTGTCTGCATTTTAAATGCCAAGGTAAGAAAGTTTGTCAGCTTCTCTCAATCCCACCTTTTTCTACTACAAAAAAATTTATTTACTGAACAAAGATAATTCCTCTCCTTTCTGAAATCTATCTACCTTCACTTTGTTCAAGGTATATGTGACTGTGTTCCTTATATTAAAGTTATTTCTCATCATACATGATTTTATTAACTAGTTTCTTAAGTTCTGTATGGGAAATGGTTTATAGTGGTTTTTTTATCTCTATATACTCTTCTCTCCTACACACATCAAAAGAACCTATGTCATAGATATCAAATATATATATTTGGTACTGAGTATTGAACTCAGAGAAGGCCTAACTCCATGCCATATTTCCAGCCCTTTTTTATTTTTTATTTTGGTTTTGTGTCTGTTTATTTGTTTTTGGTACTGGTGATGGAACCCAGAAGAATTCTACCTCCCAGCTATACTCCCAACCTGATTTTATTTTTTGTTTTGAAACAGGTTCTCACTAAGTTACCGGGGCTGACTTTGAACCTGTGATCTTCCTGTCTTAGCCTCCCAAGTACTGGGATTACAAACATGCACCATCACACTCGGCTTATTTTTTTATTTTGAAACAGGGTCTCACTGAGTTGTGGAGACTGGCCTTGAGTCTACAATCCTTCTGTCTCAGCCTCCAAAGTACTGGAATTACAAGCATGTGCCACCAAGTCTGGACTAATGATAACTTAAATGAGAATAAAATAAGTGTTTCAAATTAAATGGGAAAATGTGGGCTGTGGTTTCACATCTTTCAATCCCAGAAATAACTGCAGTTTAAGAGAGCATTATTAAGCCGGGTGTGGTGGCGCATGCTTGTAATCCCAGCATTTGGGAGGCTGAGACCGGAGGATCTGTGAGGACCTAGTGAGGCACTCCACAACTTAGTGAGACTCTGTTTCAAAATAAAGAATAAAAAATAGGGCTGGGGGTGTAGCTTGGAGGTAGAATGTCCCTGAGTTCAATCCCCAGTATGGCAAAAATAAATAAATAAATAAATAAATAAATAAATAAATAAATAAATAAATAAATATAAAAGAGCATTATTAGAGCAAATAAGCAGGACAATTAACTCTAGAGACCTAATGTCTCACAGCCTGAAGCCCACCATTGATGGCATTCATCTTAGTCAACATTCTCATTCCCATAAGCCAAAGCCACTGACCATGCAACTTACAGGAAAATTCATTTGCTCCCGGTGTTTTGGAGATTCCGTGTTCAGTCCATGTGAAACCAGGGTCTGGCGCTCAGAGCACGGCAGTGAGAAGCAAAGAGAGGGAGAGAGCAAGGTTCTGCTCTCACATCATGAAGGCCAGAAGCGAGAGAGAGAGAGAGAGAGAGAGAGAGAGAGAGAGAGAGAGAGAGCAAGCAAAGAAGCTCAAAGACAAAGCACAGCTCCTACAGCCACACCCCTGGGACCCAGCTTCTCCAGCCACTCCCACCTGCCTGGGTTACCACCCAGTGAGTCCATTACAGTGGATTTACACACTGATGAGATTACGACCCTCATACAGGAATTATATCAGCCCTGATCATCAACACACGAGCTCTTCAGGGCACATTCTGTATCTACTCAAAACGACATTGTATTGTATGAAGGAGTTTTGCTAAACAAGTAGATTTTAGCTACTCCTGTAAAAAAAAAAAAAAAAAAAAAAACTAACCAAGTCAAATGATAAGCATGGTAATTGGCCTCCCTATGGTTAACTATTTTACTCTATAGCATAGTGAAATTTATTTTTAAGAAATTATTTTTAAAAATGTTAAAAGAAGTTGGGAGGGAGGGCATGGTGGCACACACTTGTAATCCCAGTACTTGGAAGACTGAGACAGGAGGATGATCACAGGTTTGTGTTCAGCCTCAACTACTTAGGCCCACCACGATTTAATGAGACCCTATTTCAAAATAAAGAATAAAAAATAGGGCTGGAGGTGTATAGCTCAAAGATAGAATGCCCCTGGGTTCAATTCCCAGTACCACACACACACACACACACACACACAAATAAATAAATAAATAAATAAACAAATAAATTAATTAATTAATAAATTAAAATGTTAAAAGATTAAAAAAAGTGAAAGGCCATTACTAAAGAGCTATGCCTGAAATTCACATAAATGTCTCTTAGTGATGGTATTAGAATATTTAGTGATAAGCTAGTAGAGGTTCAGAGTTCAGAAACCATTTTTCACTAGATTTTTCAAACCTCATTCTATGAATAGTCTCTTATTACTAGCTTAACCATAAATTTGGCTCTGTTTGTTTGCAAAAAAACCCAAAAAACTATAAATAGTCTGCTCTGGTCAGCATTCTTGAAGCTATAATCCAAAAGACTGACAACATAACTTGGGGGAAAGATTTATTTCCTTAAGGTTTTGGGCTCAGTCCATGTAAGGCTGGGAACTGTGGGTCTCAGGGCATGGCAGCAGGAGGAAGGCAAAGGGAGAGCACATGGGCTGTGTTCCTCACATCCGGGAGGCCCGAAGCTGAGGGAGCAGGGTGAGGAGGATCCATATATACTCTCCAAGGCCGCACCCCAGGAACAGCTCCTCCAAGCACATCCTGCAGGCCTACTGGGTAACATCCAGGTAAATCTATTACAATGAATTTATCCACTGTTGGGGTCACAAGCCTCATGACACTATATCAACCTGAATATTAATAAATGAACTCTTTAGGGGACATTTTAAGTCTAACTATGACATGAGCTTGAGAGGGTTTTTATATTCTCCCACTTCATAGTTTTCACTTCAGAAGGCAATGATGCCCATACACCCCACCATCAACATCTCTCAGCCACAACCAGCAGGTTCCTGGCTTGGTGAGGGCCCCATTTCCCCATCTATCTTCATTACAAAATCCTCATCAGATGTCTCTCCAGCAAGATTAAGAAACATTTCCTCAGTGAAATAAACATTTAAGTTATTGTTTTAATTTCCAAGGGAAAATGCAGGATGTAATTTAAAATGTAAGAACATGTTTGTCTTGCATTCCTCTGTAATCAAAGAATGAGCTCATTTATTCTTAGCAGTTCACTAGCAGACCAGCTGGACGGTAAGTAATATCATCCTGTAATCAGAAGATTAATGTGTGCACCAGGCTGGTGGTGAATGCTTGTAATTCCAGTACTTGGGAGGCTGAGACAGAAGGAGTGCAGGTTCGAGGCCAGTCTCAAAAAATGTTTCAAAAAAAAATCTGGGTCTAGCTCAGAGATAGAATGTCTCTGAGTTCAATCACCAGTAGTAAAAAAAAAAATGACAAAAAAAAAGATTAATGTGTTCATTTATCAACAATGTCTAGTCCTCAATGGAGTATAAACTGAAGAGTAACTAAGAAGACTTCCTCGCTCCCGGGGCTGGTGTTTTTGTGATAACTCAAGATAATTCTGCTCAGCACTATATGAAATGTTCTGCTCTCTCCCTAATGTCCTGGAAAGGCATCACTGTGTAAAATCATAGAACTGAAGATAATCAGCTCATAAGCACAGACCCAGCACTTTGATTCTGGTGAGCTTTTACTGTCCCGGAAAGGACAGGGCTTACACTTACTTCCTTCTGGCTCATCTTCCCAATCCAATCCCATGTGGGAGGACACAAGTCTCCTCCTTGGCCCTGCAAGTATGCTTGTGTTTGTGTTGACAGAGGAAGAACTGAGACAGACTCATGGGAACCGAGTTGGGAACAGGTGACCTCTGACAGCCTGAGATGGGTTGTTACCATGTTCACTCAACAGCAGGTAATAACTTTAAAAAGAAAAGGGAGGGAGAGTCTCTTCAGCCCTTAAAATATCTTCCACTCAAATCATCCCACATGCTACCATTGTGATCTGGAAATTAGGTAGTAAACCTCTCACCTGGTCTACACTGTTAGTCCAAAGACAAGAGGATGCATTTTCACTTCTACATGCATTATCTTTTGGCACCTTTGGGCTAGCGGTATAGACAAGGTGACAGGTTTACTACCTGATTTACACATCACAATGGGAGCCTGCTACAGCCCTCGTCATGTAATCATACTGTACGCTTCTAAATATGAATACGTAATACAAAATAGTGACCTCTAAAACATGGTTATTTACATAGAATATTGTAATTGAACATTTTGCAATTGAACATTTGTCATTTCTGGATGTCTAGCAGAAAAACATTTTTCCTATTTGAAGGGAATCTTAAAACAAAGCAAAGTTGCATCTCCTGCTACCTAAAAGAAAAAAGGCTATCTTCTGCCACACTGGTTAAGGGTGTTAGGCAAAGCACCAACTGAGATTTTGAACGTTTGAACCTCATTAAGGTTTATTAGCACCTTAATAAAACACCTATAGAATACATAACATATATTAAAAATTACTCACCATAACCAGGGGAAAGCCCACCGAGGGCTGTGTGTATGTATGTCACTAACACTGTGAACTACATTATGATGTGAGACTATAATACACCAATAAAACAAAAAAAATTCACCATGATCAACTTGTTTAACATTTGAAAATCAGTGGGACATACCATATCAGAAGAATTTAAAAAAACACACATGATCCTCTCAATAGATGTAGAAAAAAGTATTTCATAAAATCTAATACCTCTTCAAAATAAAAAGTCAACCTGATAAATGATATCTATAAAAAAAACTATACTAATAGATAGAATACTTAATGGTGAAAAGTTGAACTCATTTCTCCTAGAACCAAGAAAAAGACTTAAATCTAAATATTCGCTGCTTCTACTTCTACTTGGCATTGTATTCTAGCCAAGATAACGAAATAAAAGGTAACTGGATTTAAAAACAGTGGATAAAACTACCTCCATATTCAGATCACATGATCTTGCACATAGAAAATCCTTAGGAATTCACTGGAAATCTCATTGACCTATTACTTACATTTAGAAAGTTTGGGGAGCACAAGAAAAAAATCATTTCTATACACTAGCAATAATCTGAAATAAAATTAAGAAAACATTTTGTCCTTAACAACATAAAAATAATAAAACAGCAAACTTGTAACAAAATGGAATTGTGGCTGTGACAGAGCTCACTTCCCAAGTTTATTTCTTCAGCCTTCTCTTAAACTCGAAGAATTACGTGCTTTTCTCAGTAAATTATATTTAGTTTTTGTTTGTAACCTAGAACCCTGATTCATGCAGGTATTGCTGCTCCATTTTCTCCAACTTCTAATGATTTTGCTTATTTACATCTTGGTAGGAAAGGAAAAGCTCCCATGCCTAGGAAAATATAGTCTTAGCAATTTCTAAGTAACTATTGCTTTCCCAATATTTAACTGGTTTCCATAATAACCTTATTGCTTACTAACAGCCATATAAGGTATGTATTATTTATCCTATATTAATGTGTGAGAAACTCAAGTTAAAGAGTTTATGTGATTGCTTAAAAATGATAGACTTAAAGAGCCAGGCATCTTGGCACCCACTTGAAATCTTAGTATTTGGGAGGCTGGGACAGGAGGATCACAGGTTTGAGGCCAGTTCACAGTAACTTAGCAAGACCTTATTTCAAGATTAATAATAAAAAGGGCTGAGGTTGTAGTTCAGTGGTAGAATGCCCCTGGCTTCAATCTCCAGTGCTGAAAGAGAGAGAGAGAGAGAGAGAGAGAGAGAGAGAGAGAGAGAGAGAGAATTGCCTCCAGGTGGAAGTCCAGTACTGCACTCAGCCACTTCCTTAACCTTTTGTCTTTAAAACACAAGAAGGTGTCTCTAAGAAGATGGCATTGAAGTCACCAGTGCTTCCCAAACGTTCTTTGTGTCCCTTTGCTGTTATCTTTTATTTGTTTGTTTTGCAGTAAGAACACCTAATATAACATCTTATATTTTGAAGTGCATAACACAACTATATTGCTAACTGTAACACTATGTCAGACGGCATAGTGTGCGTGTGGTACTGGCGGATGCATCCAGGTTGCTTCAACCTCTGAGCTACACCCCTAGCCCTGTTTTGTTTTTTATTTTAAAACAAGTCTCTCTAAGTTGCTGAGGCTGGCCTCAAGCCTGTGATCCTCCTGTCTCAGCCTCCCAAATACTGGGATGACAAGTGTGTGCCCAGTACTTAGCTCCAGACAGCGTATCTTTGAAACCTACTAATTCAATTTAACTAAAACTTTATAGCCCTTGAAAAGCCCCCATTTCCTCCAACTTCTGTCCCTAGAAACCCTGTATTCTCTGCTTCTGTGAGTTTGGCTGTTTTAGGTACTTTATATAAACGCATTATTTGCCCTTCTGTGTCGGGCTCATTTTATTTAACTTAATGTTCTCCAGGTTTGCCCATGTTATCACAAATGGTAAACTTTTCTTCGCTTTTAAAGACTGAATAATATTCCATTGTTTGGATTACTACATTGTCTTTGCGGATTCTTCTGTCAATGGATATGCATCGTTTCTATGTCTTGGCCTTTGTGAATAATACTGCAATAAAGAAGGAAGGGCAGCTACCTCTTAGAGACACTGATTTCAATTATGTTGGATATATAGTAAGAATTTGGGTTTCCAGGTCATATAGTAGTTCTAGTGTTTGAGGAACCTACATAATGGTTTCTATACTTACCAAACCATTTTACGTTTTCACCAATGATGTACAAGGCTTCCAATTTCCCTACATCTTGCAAACTTGTATCCTTTGTTTTAAATAATAAACATTTAACATATATAAGTGATATTTCATTACAGTTTGATTTTCATTTCTCTGATAACTAATGATGTCAAGCGTCTTTTAATATCTCTATTAGCCGTTTGTACATCTTCTTGGGAGAGCATCTGTTCAAGCCTTTTGCCAAGTTTTTATTTCGATTATTTATATTTTTACTATTTAGTAGTACAAGTCCCTTATATATTTTGGAAGTCAATCCCTTATCGTACATATGGTTTGTAAATATTTACCTTTTTGAGCCCAGCATAGTTGTGCACACCTGTAATCCCAGTACATGGGAGGCTGAGACAAGAGGAGCACAGTTTTGAGGCCAGTCTGGGGCAATTTAGTGAGACTCTGTTTCTAAATAAAAAATAAAATAGGGCTGGGGGAATGTAGCTCAGAGGTAGACTGCCCCTGCCCCTGCAAGCTCAATGCCCCTCAAAACACACACACACACACACACACACACACACACACACACACACACACACACTTCCTTTTTAATTGTTTATAGCTCTGCTTTCCCAGAGAGCCTGGCCATATCTTTCTAGATGCTGCTCTCTGCTGGCCATCTCTGGTATTGCAGCGCTTTCAATGTGGTGCACTTACTATCAAGGAAGCTGTCAGCTTGTTCTCACTCTTATAGATGAGCAGAAATGACCAGAGATGTTTGAGAGGCTAACACTGCTGGAACCCACTGCCAACAGTCCTCAATCTCTTTGATGTCACTCTTGCCATTATCCAAAGCTGAGTTCGCAGTGGGTGGGCACTCCCATGAGCTGCCTTGCTGATCCAGCCTGGCTGCAGGGATTTCTTTGTTTTCGATGCCTTTAGACTGGGGAGTCTTTCCAAACTGGATTTTTATCATGGGTTTGAAGTTTCTCATTCTCGCCTGTGTTTCCTGGTTTCACACACTACTCACATCTTCATCCTCCTTCTGTCTAATTGAATGGAATGCTTTGCTTTGTTAATTATGAGTCTGTATATTGGATGATAAAATAACATTTTGGTAGCAATATCAGTTGTAAGAGAAGGAAGGCTGGACCCTTCAGCATCTGAAATTCCTTCTGTCACATTGAGTAACTATCAGTGTAAGGGGTTTTATTCTAATTTTTTTTCTTTGTAGTGTTGGGGATTGAACCCAAGGCACTGAGCAAATTAGTAATGCACTCCAATATTGAGCTATATCCTCAGCCCCTCAGTCCAATATCTAGCAGTCTCCAGCTATGGTGTGGAAAAAACAGATTTTTGTAAGTTTCTATGGAAAATCGCTATACTACTAAGCAATTAAGGTAATATATAGATCATGCTTTGAAGCCACCAGTGACCAGCTTGGTTCAATTACTTGACAAGGGCACTTGTCAGTCATGCAAGTATTATTTTTGCTTCAAGGTAAGGGTTATTGGCTAGAATAGAATTAGAAATCAAAGCTTTAACAGTGAAAATTATCCAACTGCTAAAATGGATTTGATGCAATTCATATTATGGTCGTAGCCTAATAAACTTTAAATGGATTATTTGGGTGAGATAGAATTTCAATAATAGGATTTTGTAAGGGCAATTCTCTTAGAACTCACACATGCGATATTGAGCTTTTCTGAGCGTCTTTGTGTTCAATTTTCTGAATTTAAATTATAATATGTGCTAATACATTTTATGTGTTTGATACACTGACCTCAAGAATGAGAACAAGAGGAAAAGTAAAGGAAAATCAAGCCCCGAAAGCTGTGAAGCTTTGCATTGCCAAACTGCAGAAGCTCAGCTAGAAGCACTGACCACGTCAGTGTTCGTGTGCACTGAGTCTCTTTATCTTGCCCGTAGTATGTCTACTTTCAGTGTAAGTCTCATTGACATCAGGCTTTGGGACGGTGGCATCCTGCTAATGACATGGTCCTCTAATCTAGACTGTCTCTGCGTTTCCTAGGGTGCAATTTCTCTGCCTTTTCAAGGGGTCTACAAACATTAGTAAAAAAAAAAAAAATGCACTATGAAAAAATATATATTCCAAGAGGGAGTATTCAGGAACCTAAACTTGATCTTAACACTGTGAATGAGACAGTAGAAATATATATATATATATATATATATATATATATATTGAAATGCTTTGGAGTGCAAGAAACAGTATATATAGCTAATGATGGTTTAATTGTGAAGAAGTTATTTTCTACCATAACAAAAGTTCTGGAGCAAGGCATTTCCAGGATCTGTGTAGTAGATCCACAGACGAACCAGAGACCATGAGACCATGATCCCCTCACTCTGCCACACTTGGGTTACTGACTCTCACTTTTTTGTTTTCTGGTTTTGTTTCTTTCTTTGTGGCACTGGGGATTGAACCCAGAGGCATTCTACCTCCAAGTTATACCACACCCACTTTTTATTTTGAAACAGGGTCTTACCAAGTTTCTGAGAGCCTTGCTAAATTGCTGAAGCTGGCCTCAAGCCTACGATCCTCCTGCTTCAGTTTCCCAAGTACTGGGATTGCAGGCATGAACCACCATGCCTGGCAGTTTCTCTCATTTTTAACTTTCTTCTTGCGGTGGCAAGACAGCCATCATGATCACCATAGCAAAGCAGAAAATACAGAATTTCATCTTTGTGCAATTTTTTTTTTTCAAGTCAGGGAGCAAAATATTTCCCAGAAACCACAAAAATGCTTTCACTCAGTATTTTTGGCCAGAATTGGGTCCACTGCCCAGGTCCTGGTTATCAGAGATGCGAAAAAGAGAGTGTTAGGTATTTCTAGCCTCTGCAACAGGAGCAAAATTTTAGCAGGTAGGCAGGATGAAAGAACATGTAGAATGCAGACAGTGGACTAGTGGGCAATAGACAACCTGCCACACAGTATAAGGTATATTTTATTTTCACAGATTTGAAATTTACTCTAACAATCCATAACACACTTCCAAATAAATTAGCCTACTTCATCTTCACATTACTCTGTAAAGTAGGATAAATTGTTGTTCTTTCCATATATGAGTAAATGTGTGTTACAATTATATGTGTGTGTGTGTGTGTGTGTGTGTGTGTGTGTGTGTGTTACTGGGTTACTGGGAATTAAACTCAGAGGCATTATACTTTTGAGCTACCACCCAGTCCTTTTTTATTTTTTAATTTTGAACAAACAAGATCTCTATGTTGTTGGTGTGTCTCACTATGGAGGCTGGTCTCAAACTGTGATCTTCCTGTCTCAGCCTCCTAAGTACTGGTATTACAGGCATGTGCCCTTACATTCAGGGGTTTTTTTCTATGTTTTTAACTAGAAAAATTAACCTCGATAACAGGACCAGCAATAAAGCAGGAATCAACCTTTCTTCAATTTTGTAAATCTAGTAATACACAAATTGAGAAATCATGAATATCAATTAGACTGAATTAAAGACAGAAGACTAGAGATGGAGTCAGGGAACCAAAAGCTACATAGCAGGAAGGCTGCCAAAAAATTAGTTAATGGTCTAGGAGAAAAAGGAATCAGCAAACAAGAATCGATTAGCATCAAATGAGAGGTTAAATTTTAACATAAGTACCATGAATTCAAGATCAGCTAAGAAGCTTATTTCCATAGTTCTTGTCAAGAACCTACTTTGCACAAGACTTAGCCTGTGGAGAAAGTCAGTGTAGGTTAGATTCAGTCCTTACACTTACAGAGCAGAATCTAATGGAACACTAATTATTAAATGCTGTAATAGATACAGGAATATCAATATTCCATGAACACATGGGTAAAGGTGGGAAAAGCTAGGCAAAGTTTAGAGAGGCGATAACATCATCACTTAACACTAGAACTGAGGGTCAGGAAAAAGCACACCACACTCAGAAGCAAAAGTTGCTAGGAAACAAAGACAATCATAAGGTCTGGGGTGTACAGAAGAGTGGAGAAGGGAGCCTGACAAAGCAGGCAGAATGCTTGGATAGGGAAGAACCGATGCACAGAAAGGATGTAGTCTGGTAGATAAAGGGTATGCATAAGCAAAAGCAATGACACATGCAGGAGGTGGTCTGCCTTCGCCACCTTGACTACGCCCCAGATGGCACCATGACTGTGTGCTGGTGAGAACCCAGGGTCATGGGGAGCAGCCATGGGAATAAAGCTAGACGGGTAGTAAAGGGCCAGTTTATGGGACCAGGAAGACCCTTAGTTATATAGATGAGAATGTGTAAGACACCGTCATTGTGGGTAGAGGAATGCTGTAACAGAAGTAGAATCCAAGGATTCGTTGGGTTCAAAGATGCATCTCATGCTAGAGAGGGAAAGACCACACAGGAGGCAATTAGCCAACATGACACATGCCTAAAACTAAAGAGAAATTGAAGAAGCCTGTTCCTACAATATTTCAGAAAGAGTAGGGTCATATGGTCATTCTATTTTTAGTTTTTTGAGGAACCAAGATAATGTTTTCCATAATGGATGTACTGATTTACATTCCCATCCCCAATATTTAAAACATTCTCCTTTCTCTGCATCCCTGTAATCATTTGTTATGTTTGCCTTTTGAATGAAATACTATTCAGCCATGAGAAAGAATGACATTCTGTCATTTACAGCTACATGGATAAAACTGGAGGATACTGTGTTAAGTATAGTAACATGATGAATACTGCATCTTCTTACCCATTTGTAGAAGCCAAAAAATTGATCTCATCAAAATTGAGAGTAGAAAAGTGGTCACTGGAATCTAGGAAAAGTAGAAAGGAGGGGATAGGGCGAGAGGTTAGATGATGAATGCTAAAGCACATTAGACAGCAGGAATTACTTCTAGTACTTGACAGTATAGTAAGGTGACTATAGTCGACAATAATTTATTGCATATTTCAAAATTACTCAAAGAGTTTAAAGGTTCCCAACACATGACAAATATTTGAGAAGATGGAAGTACTAATCACCCTTGTTTAATCATTACATGTTGCAAATGTATTGAATTATTATACTCTACCCATAAGTATTTACACAATGATGTGTTCTTGTTTCAGAAAACAATGCAGAATAAAATAAAAGAGTAGGTACAGGGGATTGGATGAATGTTAAATAAATTCCCCAATATTCTAGCCTGAAGTATTAGTACCGTGTTGATGTTATTAAGAGAAAAACTAGTCAAGAATGCTTAAATGAATGAGCACTACTTGGGTTCCTATCCTTCTCCCTCTTCTTCCTCTCCCCATGCCATCTTCTCTTGAAGACCTTATCTAGGCTATCTCATGTCTCTGTCTTCAAATTGCCATCCAGGGCCACCTCTCAAGTTCTGGTGCACTTGCCTGTTTAACTTTCCACACAGTAGCCATCACCATCTAAAAGAATATTGCTTAATTGGTGGATATAGGTTCACTGTCTGCCACATTAGACTATAAAAACTGCCCTGGTCATGATTTTGTTTTGTCGTTTATAACATTTCCTGGAAGAACACAGACACTCATTAAACATGAAAGAAAGAAAAAGAAAAACAGAAAGGAAGAAAGGACAGAAGGAAGGAAGGAAGGAAGGAAGGAAGGAAGGAAGGAAGGAAGGAAGGAAGGAAGGAAGGGACAAAGGAAGGGACAAAGGAAGGGCAGGATTGAGGGAAGGAAGAAGAAGAAAGGAGGGAAAGAAGAGAAATTAGAATTCTTATATATGTGTTATATCCAATCAGTTATATTTCCTGTCCTGTCATGTGCTAACACATAACTTGTGCTAAATAAATACTTGGTGAGTAAAAAGATAAAGAAACTAAAATAAAGAGTAAATTAAAATAGGTACATGGCACAGAACAACATTGTATTAAATTCAGGAGAGCAAATCAAGTAATAGTGCAGTTTCCCGTTTGCTGAGACTTCAGTCAAAAGCGAGTGAGTGACAAGCTCGCTTCACCTTTGCCTTCTCCCTGGATCATCCCTCTGCCACCTCTTTTTCCTCAGTGAGAAAGATCATAGTTCTGTGCCCGCCATCTGATCTTCAAATGACTGTGTCTTCAAGAATCATAAGAAGGAAACACTTTCCAAAATGTCACTATTCTTATCCTCTTGTTGTCTTAAACTGAAGTTGGTCATATTCTTGAAGTCAAGTGACCCAGACTTCTAGCCAAGTCCTCTGGCAGGGGAGGAGGTAGATTCTTTAGAACAGTATAAAAGAGACAGAAATAGGAGTCTGGACATTTGAACACCCCTAACCTTGAGGCTCCTGGGGCAGCTGGGAGGACGAGGGCTCAGCAGGGTGCAAGCGATTCTGTCCATTCCCTTGGTTCACCCTGGAATGAAGCCTTGTATATGTGAAAGTTTTGAAAAATAGCAGGAATGTTAGCTAGATTCCTCCCCCCAAGCCCCCAAACTGGTTTCTTTACTTATTTTTTGTGGAAAGCAGGGAGTAAAAGTTGCAAAACCCCAAAAGGCAAATATCAGACCAAAAGGTGAATACTCCCTTTTGTTTCTAACTCAAGGTCATTTGTATGAGTGTGTGTGTGTGTGTGTGTGTGTGTGTGTGTGTGTGTGTGTGTGTGTGTGTGTTATTGAGAATTGAACCCAGGGGCATTCTACCTCTGTGCTACACCCCCGGCCCATTTTTTAATGATACATTATTTAATTCTTTATTTTGTTTAATTCTGTGTATGCATCAATGGCAGATGATCCAAAAACATATGCAGGTATTTGGGGAAGATTGATTATTAATTATTAATTATTATTTTTTATTTTGAAACAGGGTGTGACCTTAAATTTGTGATCCTCCTGTCTCAGCCTTCTAAGTACTGGGATTGCAGACATGTGTCACCACACTCTGTACTTTGCCATATTCTTACTGCTCCAAATTCCTTCAGGAGACACATTCGGTAGTTTCCTGTTGGTCCCTCAGAGGAAAGGAATACCTTGGTCAGGAGAGTCCTTGTCTTCCTCCAGTTGGGTACTTTGTTCTTGGTAATCCTTAAATCATCTTATTCATATCAAGCCTTATTATGACCTAGCCCTCATACCCTTAATAACCATGTGACTCAATACATGTCAATATGTAGGGTCTATCAAGGTAAAGAATGTAACAGTTGAAATAATGTCATATACACACATTAAATTGCCAAGGCCAACCTCAAAGACATGTACAAAGAAGGGAAGGGAGGGGGGTGGGGCCAGGAGGAAATGCCCCAAGAGCTGTGGGCACGTGTGTTCCTATCACTCTATTCCTCAGTATGATGTACAATGACAATGCACCAATAAAAGTATAAAAATAATTTAGCCTAAAATATATTTATTAAATCCTGCCTGCTCCTCCTCCTCCTCTTTTTCCTTCTCCTCTTCCAAGCAGTACTTCTAGGCAATTCTGAATGATCTTGCTTTAGGAGGATTCTTATGAAGTGCTACAACTAGACATGTAGAGAGGCCCTGGAAAATGACCAGGAAATTCATGGAAAGCAGCCAAAAATATTCTCCTTTCATGAATGTCAGGTGGAGATAGACGTTGCCCTTGTCTTCAGTGATTTTTAATAAAATTAATTTGATTGCTTTACAACGGAACTTCTAGACATGAACAGCTAGAATGTGCTCATCAAGGTAAATTCTTAAACAATAATTTCTTCTCATCCACTTTAAGTTTTTATGTCACATATTATGTTCAAGAGAACTTTCAAAAGAGAGGTCAAAACAAAAATAATGGGAAAGATTTTTCTATGTCTGTGAGGAGTGACCTTGGTAATTTCATGGGTATTGCATTGAATTTGTAGATTACTTTTGGGAGGATGGCCATTTTGATTATATTTACTCTGCCTATCCAAGAGCATGGTAGATTTTTCCATTTTCTAAGGTCTTCGTCTATTTCTTTCTTCAGTTTTTTGTAATTTTCCTTATAGAGGTCTTTTA
>PVLC010012956.1:0-14478 GCA_004027655.1 Graphiurus murinus | reverse complement strand
GTCTGACCTTCTAGTAAACAGAGCAAATCCAGACTGTGGTCACATGAACTAGTATTTCAGGGCCAAGTCCTCCAAGTGTCATTTAGTGTGTCATCTGACAACAGCTTATTGCTCAGGAAAGTGAAAATTGATGCTATGATGTGCGCAGTTGATGGAGAAGAGAAGCAGCCTCCTCCCCGGCAGCTAATAAAAGGCCATCTGGAAACACCCTTCAACACTCTTCTTACATTTTATTTTTTTAATGCCCCAGAGATTGCATGGAAAATTAGGTTTTTTGAAAGCCAGCAAAGTGGCAGGTCTGTTGCCTTTCCTTGGGACTTTGTCATTTATATTTATGATATTGTTTCTAAACTGACAAGGTGACTCAAATCAAATCCATTTGCAGAGCTGACTTTGGATGTGCTACTACAGATTTCTATATATCACGAATCCACACCTTGGAAACCGACGAAATGAATAGCATGCCTGATGTACTCGTCCTATGATAGTTACAGTAGTCAATAGAAAATGGGAAATCTGATTTTGTTTTCTTTGCCGTCTTAACTGAGTGAAAAAAAATTATTCATTGTGTTATTGGATGACTCCATAGATTTTTTTTTCTCTCTCCTTAAGGGAAGTAAAACTAAGATGTCTTCAGTTTACTCTGTGTGAGATTCATGCTACTATAAAGAGCATTTACAGAGAAGGTTAAAATATTAAGAAAACTGAGTTTGAGCAAAGCAAGTTGGATAATTTGCCCAGAGTCGAAAAGTTGGTTAGAGGCTGCAATACAAATAATACCTGCATTGATCTAATGTCCAAGTCCAAGCTCTTTCCACAATTCAGTATTGTTCACAGCAGGTTGAACTGCTGTGCCATGTCCTACATGGGTTATGTATTATTTATTATGTATTACAAGCCCTACATGTATTATGAAAGCCTAAAGAGAAAGCCTGATCAAAATGACAGAAAGCAGGAAAGAGAAATTTATTCTCAAATAAGAATCAGAATCTTAGAAATAGGAAGCATTATACCACATCAATGAGCACAATTATATTACATCAATAATATATACATTAAATTATTATCCATATATGCATATTACATATTAAGTTATTATATTCAATTATTTTAAATATATTATTAAATTAGATTATTATACATATATCAAATCAGCAAGCCAGGCTTGGTACTCAATGCCTGTAATCCTAGTACTTGGGAGACTGAGACAAGAGGATTGCAGGTTTGAGGCCAGTCTCAGCAATTTAGTGAGACCTTCAGTTTCAAAATTTAAAAAGTTTCAAAATTTTAAAAGTTTCAAAACTTAAAAAGTTTTAAAATTAAAAACTAAACAATTAAAAAGATCCAGGTGTGGTGGAAACTTGTAATCCCAGTACTTGGGAGGGTGAGACAAGAGTATCTCAGTTTTGTGGCCAGCCTCAGCTACTTAGTAAGGATTATACGAAAGCCATGTTTAAAAAAGAAATTAGAATTAAGATGTTAATATATAGCAAAATCCTCTGCCAATATTTGAGCCCATCTCCTTTCTTGACTTTTCAGCTTCTGCCACATGAGCTTCTTCCTTCTCCCTGGACACACTGCTTCTGTACACCTCTTTCTTTTATACATACTCATACCTCTGCCTATTTAATTCCTTTCACTGTTTAGGCTCCAGATGTTATCTCTTCTTGGAAGCTTTCATATGTCCCACAGGAGAAAATTAGCATCTCCTCCAGTGTTTTTGCAGTACTACGTAGAACCTCTTTACGACATGTAATCATCGTCTTTTTAGTCTTTTTATAAGTTTGTGTTCTGCAAATCAACTACAAGCTCCTCATGGAGAATCATATTGTATGCATACATGTTTAATTTCCAAAGGCTACAAGTGAGGCTTTCATAAGTATAAAGTAACAATAATTTCTATTGGAAAATTTATTTTGCTTTGATTGTATGGTAGACAGTTTACAAAAGTTACATGCATTATCTCATTTAGTCCTTATGATAAACATCTGAGCAGTGCTTTATTATTCCTTCAGATGGGAAATGTCAGCACAAAGCATGCGGGGCTATGACAGTTCATGACAATAAAGTATATGGCTGTCTCTGGAGTTGGACAGAGTATGACATGTGTACAAACATAAGGGACCTTAAATAATGAGGAAAGAGACCTGTCGAGTAGTGTGAGGAGATCAGAGGAGGGGGGTAGAGAGGGGAAGAGGGAGAATTGGAGGAAACAGAAGGTATTACTACCAATTTCATTAACACTTGTGGGGAAGGGAGGATGGGAGAACGGAGTGGTAGGTGCAGGGCAATACACAAAGAGCTATGTGCATGTATGTTTTTATCACGTTGAACTTCTCTATGATGCATAATTGCAATGCACTAATGAAACCATACTCTAAAAATTAAAATGATCAACTTAATATTGGGCTTTTCTCGGGTGTATTTGCAATTTTAAATATTTTTTAGAGTCCTTGATGTCCATTGCAATCCAAAGAAAGCAAGTTAGAGACGAGGAAGGCTCCTGCCCAGTGTTCTTCAATATTTAGTGTCTAGCTAACCATTTTTCTGTCTGGCAGAAAATGGTCACTAACATTGCTGTGATGACCATATGGTTTGATGAGAACGAGAAAACGAAAAGAGACAGTAGGACAGAATGTCTCGAGTCAAGTAAAGATGATTCATAAAACTCGAGAAAATAATCACCACTGCCCGGCTCTTTTGCACTCCAGTAAGCTCTAGCTGAGCTTTCCGTTCACAGAAATAATCGAACAGTAAAAATGTCTGTTGCCATAGCAATGTGCAATTGCTATTAACTATTAGTAGCTTTGCAAAACATAGAACAATCTTTATTTTTATTCTCCAAATGTAATAGAATATTAGAATTTAGTAATTTTTATTCTTCAAAGGTATGAGTATATTGCAATGGATCAAATGATCGTCCACCAATTAACATTTACATTCTCATGAATTCATAGCATTTATCTTCAATAATATTTCTGCCTGTGAGCTTAGAATAAAAAAATGTATTTGAATAGTACCAAAAGGAATAGTTAAATCCTGAATTTCCTTTTTTAAGGATGGCCGGGGAGTTGTGTGTTTTGTTTTCTGTGTGAAAATACCCTAAACTTCATGTCCTGATCTCATGGTAAGTAGGAAGAAGAAGTTAGAACAACAAAAAGAGGTTTAAATGCAAAGGACATAAATAGGCCACAAAGAATTAACAACTTAAAATGAGTCAGTGCGAGTTGGGGATGGATTAACAGAACAGAATTCAATATTAACTCGTATTCTAGTTTCACTGCTAATGAACTAATCACCTAGGAAGCAGCACATAGCACATTTCATAAACAATTATCAATGTTTCATTTTATTGACCATGGAACACAGTCACAAGGGATGACATTAGGAGCATCTCTAGCCAGATTATTAAACAGACCTGCTTTTGCTGAGAGTGTTGATAGCACCTATGGGTTTCTAAGATGGGCATCATTGCAAATGAGATGAAATAATCCTGAACTTAGAGTGACACCTAGAGGTATATCCATGCTGTAGCATATGTTAAAATTTCCTTTCTTAATAAGGTGAAATAATCCTGCCTTCTAAGTAACACACTTTGTTTATCCATTTGTCGGTCAGTGGACACTTAGATTGCTTCCATATTTGGGCTTTTATGAATAACGCTGCTGTGAACATTGGTGTCTTAGTCTGCTCGGGCCGCCATAACAAAACACCACAGACTCAGTGTCGTAACAGACATTTATTTATCACAGTTCTGAAGCCTGGGAAGTCAAAGGATGAGGTGCCAGTCAATTCAGGCCCTGGTGAAGGATCTCTTGAAGATGCATTCTTACTGAATCTGCACATGGAGGAGAAGAAGAAGCAGGGAGAGGGAGCAAGCTCTCTGGTCTCTTCTTATAAGGACCATGAGGACTCCACAATCATAACCTAATTATCCCACAAAGACCTCACTCCCAAATACCACCACATTGTCAGTTAGGCTTCAGATATGAATTCTGGGGGAGACACGAACATTTGGTACATAAAAATGGTGTACAAATATCCGAGTTTTTCCTTCCTTCCTTCCTCCCTCCCTTCTTTCCTTCCTTCTTTTCTCCCTCCCTCCTTCCCTCCCTTCCTTCTTTCCTTCCTACCTCTAGGAATACACAAAGTTCCAATTTATCCACATTCTCATTAACACTTGTCCGTGTGTGTGTGTGTCTGTGTGTGTGTGTGTGTGTGTGTGTGTTTGTAACAATCATTTTAATGGGAATGAAGTGCTATTTCAGTCTGGTTTTAATACGCATTTATCTAATGAAAAATGACCAGTGACTTTTAGTATCTTTTCATGTGCTTGTTGATCATCTAAATGATCTGACCACAGATTAGGAGAAATGTCTATTCAAGTCTTTTGCCTATATTGGAATTGAGATATTCGTTATTTGTATTTGCTCTTCAGTTGTAGTTCTTTATACATTCTGAACATCAACCCTTATCAAATATACTATTTTTAAATATATTTTTCCATTGTGAGTGATTAACTTTAGAGTAAGCTGGTGAACGAAAGGGTTTTTTGTTGTTGTTGTTATTCCTAGGGATTGAACCCGAGGCATTCTACCTCCAAGCCACACCACTAGATCTTTTTATTTTTTTGTTTTTGAAGCAGGGTCTTAGGGTCCTTCTATGTTGCTGAGAGTCTTGATACATTGCTGAGGCTGTCCTTGAACCTGTGACCCTCCTGTCTCAGTGTCCCAAGTTCTAGGACTACAGATGTGCACCGCCTTCCTGGCAAAAAGCTTCTAGCTTTGAGGAAGCCCATCTTTTCTATTTTTTCTCTTGTCACTTGTGCTTTTGATATCATAGCCAAGAAATCATTGACAAATTCAATGTCATGAAGGCTCTCCCCTAGGTTCTAAGAATTTTATAGTTTTAACTTTTATTTTTATGTCTGTAATCCAACTTGTGTTAATTTTTTCTGATCTTTTCTTCTTTTTTGTACTTTTACTGTTACATTGTAATTATACATAGATTTAAAGTGACGCAAGCATGTGTGCTCATATCGGTGTGTCTCTCTCTGCATCCCACCCTGATCAGCTCTCCTCCCTCCCTGTACAGTTACTGAGATTGGTAGTGATACCTTATGTAGAGACATGACATTATGAGAAGCGCTTCCCCTCCTCCCACCTCCCTCTCCAAACTCCTTCCAGTATTCTAGTGGACTCTTATATTTATCTGAAGTCCCTTTTCTTTCCTGTTTTTCTCTCAAGCTTTCACCTAGAAGGGAGGACATGTAACCCTTGACTTTCTGAGACTGTCTGATCTCACTTAGCATAATACTTCTTCATTCCATCTATTTTGATGCAGATTACATAATTCTTAATGGTTGTATGAAATTCTACTGTGTGTCTATCCCCCTTTCTGTCAGCACTCTCACCACCGTGACCCCAAATACCTGATAACAACTTAGAAGAAGGGAGGTTTATTGGCTCACAGTTGTGGAGATTGCAGTCTGTGTGAGACCTGATCATAGCTGCAGAGCTCAGAGCATGGGGGTGGGAAGCAGAGAAGGCAAGGGCAGGGGGTGAGTGACATATAGAGTCCCCAAGGCCTGTGAGCTATCTCCCCAGCCACATCCTACATGTCTACATTACTGCCCAATAAATCCATTAATCCATCAATAGATTTATCCACTGATGAGATTAGACCCTTCATGACCCACTTACAGCTCCTCTGAGATATAAGTGAACTCTTCCATGGGACATTCTATGTCTAAACTCTTCCAGGGAACATTCTACATCTAAATTATAGAAATACCACCACATTTTCATTATCTCTTCATTTTTTTTGATGGACAACTAAATCAATTGCATAATTTGGCTACTATAAATTGTGCTTCTGTAAACATAGATGGGTATGCATGTGTCACTATAGTATTCTAATTTTAATCCTTTTGGAAAGATATCAAGACATGGTATAGCTGGGTCAAAACACCAATGTCATCTTCATGGAACAAGAAAAACATGGTCCTAAAATTCACATGGAAGAACAAAAGACACAGAATAACTAATTTAATCCTCAGTAATAAGAACCATGCTAGAAGCATCATAATACCTGATTTAAAATTATACTACAGAGCCGTAGTAACAAAAATAGCATGATATTGGCATAAAAAACAGGAAAATAGACCAGTGAAATAAGACAGAAGATACACAGACAAGTCCTCATAGTTATAGACAGTTGATTTTTGACAAAAGGGCCAAAAACATACTTTGGAGAAAAGATGGCCTTTTCAACAAATAGTGTTGGGAAAACTGGATATCCGTATGTAGAAGATTGAGTTAGTTTTTATACATGGTGTAAAGTAAGAGTCCAGCTTCAGTTTTGGCATGTGGATATCTGGGGTTCTCATCAACATTTGTTGGTTACCCTTCCTTACTACCTTGGGACAGTTTTCAAGTGAGTACAGGAAATAAGCTAAAAGTAGAAGATGGCACTCTCACAGAATTAAGGAGAGTGATATCAGAACAGAGGAGGCCAAGACAACTAGAACTTGCAGAGCAGAGCACCAGAGAGGGACTTCCTGCACAGAAAAAGAGATCTGGAATTTGTATCCTTTTCCTGAAGATTCATCTATGCATGTATGTTGTGAAATTCCACAGATCAAAGAAGGAACCAATAGCAGTGGGTCAAGCAATCCCCAGCATTTACACAGGTCTGAGGATAGTTCACTCTCCCACTAACCAGAGAAAAATACATATGGCATTAAGTAAAATCCTTAGAAGAATTCAAATGTAAAAGTGGTACTATAAGCCACTTATAGTGGTGCATGCCTGTAATTCCAGTACTTGGGAGGCTGAGACAGGAGGATCCCGGGTTTGAAGCCAGCCTCAGCAATTTAGCAAGACCCTCAGCAACCTAGTGAGACCCTGTTTCAAAATAAATAAATAAAACTAAAAAAGGGTAGGGCTAGAGCTTGGAGGTAGAATGCCCCAGGATTCAATCCCCAGTACTTCCCTCCAAAGAAAGCAGTGCTATAAAACACCAGAACTTATCCTTCTATTTAATTGTAACCCTAAAACAGTTGACCAATCTCTCCTCATCCCTCCTCCCCCAACTCTCCCAAGACTTTGGTAACCACTACTCCACTCTCAGTTTCTATGGAATCAATTTTTGTTTATAGCTACAAGACAGGATTTTGAATGTGCTCACTATAAAGAAATGATTAAGGTTTAAAGTAATTGGCATGCTGCTCTGATGTAATCATTACATGATGCACACATTAATCATCCTGTACCTCCATTAATATGTGTAGATTTTATGTGGCAATCAAAAAAATTTAAAAAGTGGTACTAAATTATCCCTCATATAAAGGCTGTTCTTAGCCAACCCCTACAAAACTTAGAAAAGCGAGCAAACAAAGAATCAAACTGGTTTGCTGGTAAGTTGCTAATTTTGTGCCAGGACAAAGTTCAACACTCTTTAAAAGGAATGTATTGCAAAACAAGCAAACAAACAAACAAAAAACCCACATCAGCCAACACTTAATGCAACCCAAGAGTGACAGATAAATAGAATTATCATTCAAGGATAGCACAGCTAATACACATCTCATAAATATTTTAAAGATGTAAAATAAAATGATCAAAATAAGAAAAAAGCAAAGATACAATATAGATGCTACTAAAACTTCTAAAAATTAAACATAATATCTGAATGAAAGATATGATACTATTATTATGAAAAAAGTCTCCTCATTTTTAGTTAAGGAATATGTGATTTAGAGAACTGGAATGAATTGGCTAACACTACTTTGAAGACTCAAAGGGAAACACAGCTGATGGATTTTCTCATCTGGAGTTCTTTCCTATAAAATATATCCTATATTTATTTTCCAGGGATTAAACCCAGAGGCGTTCTATCTCCATGCTACACCCTTCCAGTCCTTTAAATTTTTATTTTGAAACAGTCTTACTAAATTGCTGAGGTTCTCACTAAATTGCTAAAGCTAGCCTCTAACCTGTTACTTCTGTCTTAGCCTCTTCTATATTTTTTTCTACAACACTTTGGACAGGGCTATGAAATAGTCAAAGGTTCAACAAATGACCTTCCCTTTTTCAGGGTTTTTTTTTTTTTTCTTAATAAAACTTGGGTATTTTTTTTTTCATCTAAAAACTGAGATCTGTTACACTCACCTACTTGTACATTGCCAAAAATACCTTGTTCGCCTTTCTTGTAGTTATGACTTTATCTTTTATAGCCAGAAGCTCCATCTAAGTCCATTTATTCCTGACACACTTGGGAAGGAGTTTTAATTCAATGCCATCATAACAGTTTTTAGGATAAAGGAAAAGTTGTGACTACTTTGTGTAATGATTATTAGTTATGATCATCTCCAGAAAAACCTCATGTACATACTAATCCCGACTGATGTAGGTTCATTATTGACATAACAAGAGTTCTGAGAATGACAGTACTTTTTAAAGACTGGTTTAGAGAAAGAAAATCCCAGATATGTTATAGGCAAGCTTGAATCAATACAAGAGTGATTCTTCTTTAAATTTCCCATCATCAAATGTCTATGTACTGTCTCCAAATGTGAAGCTCTTCCACTGAATGTTGCATAGCAAAAATGAGTAGGTATGAATGAGTCAATGTCCCTTTTTTCACATATGAATACAAAAATACGCCAAGCCTTGAGCCAGGAGACCCAGGTTCTAGACACACTAATGCTAGTGTGTTTCTAGTTGGGTGGGTCACAAGGGAGAGCCTCTTGTCAGAGTTGAAGGATGGAAAGACCATAACAGTCCACTCTGCAACACACACACACACACACACACACACACACACACACACACACACACCCTCTTCTCTCAGTTAATCAAACACCAATCATTAGATGATGCCATAAAGTTCTGTAGATATTACTAAAATACCTACTGAGTTGACCTTAACCAAAAAGGAGTTTATCTTGAAGGAGCCATTTGAATTAATCTAATGGAATCCCTTTAAGCGGAAGCTTGAACCTTTTCTGAACCCAGAGACTCCAACAGCAGCTGGATTTCCCCTGGCTCTCCCTTCACTCTGTTACTTTCCTGCCTGCCGACCCTAAGCGTCAGCTAGTGCCTGTGATGTTCCAGCCTGCTCAATCAGCCCTCTTTTTGTCCTGTGCGTTTGAGGAGGATTAATAAAACTCTATAACTGCATAAGCCAATTCCTCATAAGTCATGTAACTAAGACAGACACATACATTTATCCTAATCACTCTTCACTTTGAGCCCCAATTCATAGAGATTTGTGGTAGGTTGTGCCTCAGCCCCTTATTCAGTTTGGGTTTGTGCCTGTGCCAATGTGTGGTGTGTTTCTCAAGATTGATGCATTAGCCTATAAACCCTTAAAGCAATGAAGGATATCTATGTCACACTAGATACAAATACAGAGTCTTGCCCTCACTTGCTTTCATGCATCATAAAACTAATCTTTAATCTTTTTTTTTTTTTTTTTTTTTTTTTGCAGTACTGGGGATTGAACTCAGGGGCTTTCTACCTCCGAGCTATACCCCCAGCCCTATTTTTTATTCTTTATTTTGAAACCGGTCTCACTAAGTTGCAGAGTGCCTCACTAGGTAGCTGAGGCTGGCCGCGAACCCGGATCCTCCGGTCTCAGCTTCCCGAATGCTGGGATTACAAGCGTGTGCCACCACGCCCGGCTCATAAAAATAATCTTATTAAAGATGACATAGCTGTGTCTAAGATGTTGGCTCTACCTGTTCTAACAGGCCAATGAGGGAGATGACCTGAAAACAATATATATCTAAGTTAAATTGCTCTCTGTAGTATGTTTTGATTGTGCTGTATAATTGTGTACTAGAATCTTCTATTTGATTCTAGTTGTTTTCAACAGGGAAATATGAGGAAAGTTGTCCTCCTGATTCGTTATTATTTTGTAATACTATTTGGTGAACATGGGATGGCTTATCTGTACAAACTACATATTTGCTTTCATTTTACAGTTGGCCATGGTCCTGATTATTTTCCAAAGTGTGCACATTTTGGGGCATAGAAGTTTTTATCTAAAACTGAGAATGAAACTTAGATGAAGTAAAATTTCTGTTGGAATCTTGTACGACATAACTGACATCTGTTTAAATTTTGACATTTTCTAGATATAATAATGATGATGAAACTGAACCTAGACAGGACAAATTTTATTTTTATAGGGCATTCCTCTGGATATCTCAGAAAATAGGTTTTCAAACAGTGGGGGTTATTGAAGCTAGTTGAGTTTGAGTAAAAAAAACTAACAATGGATGTGTAATTTGGTAGCATTTGGCTGCTATTGTTCTTCCTAAAATGGCCTACTCAAAAGACACTGAATGCCAAGAATTGTAAATACCTCAAGGAGGAGTTTATTTCATGACATCCAGCACGCAGCTAAAGATCATAGAAGTCAAATACCTGTTGAATTAATATGCATTTCTTTAAAAGTTAGAATAAATAAAATGATATAGTGAATATGTCCTTTGGACTTGAAATCAGAATACTCACTGCAAACAGCAATAATTATGATTTATACCCTTCTAATGGTCATGTTATGAAAAATACATTATGATATAATGCAGTTTATAAATTCTTTTTTGTGGTGCTGAGCATTGAACCTAGGGGTATTCTACTTCTAAGCTATAACCTCAGACTATTTTTTACTTTCCATTTGGAAACAGATTCTCACTAAATTGATTTTGGATTTGGAAACAGATCCTCACTAAATTGCTGAGAGTCCTACTAAGTTGCTCAGGCTGGACTGTGATCCTCCTGTCTCAGCCTCCCAAGTGCTAGGATTACAGGCATGTACCACCACCCCCGATGGTAAACCCATTTCTTTTTATGTTATAGATCTATATTCACAGCTTCACCATTTGAGGAAGCCACAGTAACAACCCAAGCACTTTCATTTAAGGGAATGTTCACAAGCACCCACTCTTCTGAGTTTTGTGCCAAACCCAACAATAACAAGGTCATACATTCATGTTAAAAAAAAAAAAGCAAAATCAGACTTGAACAAATATTTTGTCATTTATCCCCTCTTCCAACCTACAAGGTCTTACCAAGGTCTTATCAGATTGATCACCACATCTGTTTACCCACCTACTCTCCAATATTTATTTTTAAGATAAATGTTATTACTTTATTAGTATATGGATTTTATTTTTTGGTGCTCATGACAGCATAATGTTACACTGAAGAACAGGACTAGTCAAATTTTTTTAAAGGTAAAGTTTAATTCTTAAAAAGTAAGATTTATAAGAAGTGTTTCTAAGTAATCTTAAGATAAAGCCTCTGATAAAATATTTTTATAGATAGATTTAAGGACAATTTTTAAGTGAAACTGTACATATATATTTATAGCATGACAATGTATTTATTTTTTCTTTTTCTTCTTTAAGTTTTATTGGCACATTGCAATTATACATCGTAGCGAGGTTCCATGTGTTAAAAACATGCATGCCCACAGTTCTTTGTGTACTTGCCCCCACATCTCACCCTGACCCCTCTCTTCCAGCATGAAAATGTGTTTATAAGTCAGGTATTTTAATGTAAAGCTCTCGAGGAAAATATGTGTCAGGTGTTGGAATTCAACTGAAGACACAGCTTTACTCTCTTCTTTGATCTTAACTAAAAGAATATTTTAGAAAAAAAAAAACTGAAACAAAACCAGCATGTTATGCAGATTGCTGCTTCTTTTCCAAACACTTCTCAATATCATCAAGCACTTGAACAGCAGCCTTTGGAATTCGAGTCCCAGGACCAAATACATTGGAAACACCAACTTCATACAGAAATTCATAATCCTGTTGAAAAATTGTAATAAGGAGACATTATTTCTAACATCAAGAAACAAAGATGAACCTTTTCCTGTTCTTTGTCCCCAATGCCCAAAACTTTCTCCACTGATATAATGTGGACATGTGGGGCTAAAATGTTCTTCCTTGACTGGGAATGCTGCTAACCGCCAGGAGTGCCACCCTCTGACCTCAACTCATAAAAAAAAAATCGAAACATATTCTTCCCATGTGTTATTTGTGGTGGGAAGTTGTAAGGCCCCAACTAAACACTTCTAAGCTTAACGCTATAATTTTCTCTCACCTACATTTTCACTACTTGTCTTTATGTGTATTACGTTTAATATCATTTATAGCTTTGAGTTTACACGTCTATTTATTTCCTCCTAGGTGTTGTATCTGCAGCTAGTGAATGGTGGTAATTGGAATTTTGTCTCATGATAAAATCAGATTTTCTCTAAGTAAAGATTAGCTCAGTGTTTGAATTCTGTTGCTATAGCTCTGTTATTTTAATGTCAAAGTTTGAGTGCAAAGATTCTCAGGGTACAAATACTGCCCCAGGCTTTAGGCTGTTTTAGCATTATAGTATTTATGAATGTAATATCAAGTGTGGAGTATATTTTAAGGCCTAGTCCTTATCATCTACGCAGGATGGTCTGGTTTGTGCTAATTGTTGCAGCACTCTTTTCGACAGCAGCCATTTCTTCTCTCAAGTGATCATAATTAGATGATAAACTATATAGTCATGCTAATTCTCCTCCAACTCCTTTTCTGTCTCTATTATATCCTTGTAATATTCTTATAACACTATAATACTGCAAAGGCACTTAACACATTTTATTAAATCTGTATCTAGTCTGTGAAACTCTGAGAGCAGAGATCATGTCCAATTATCTTTGTATTCTCAGCAATTGACACATAAAGGTACTCAAAACATGTCTCTCTCCTTGAGCAGGTGCTATAGATTTTAAGAGCTCATGAGAAAACTAGATGAAACATGTAAAACAGTCATCTCCATCGTGGGGAGGATCAAAAAGATAGCTTATCTCCTCTCTTTCCTAATGTTACGTCCATTTGTCCTGACATCTGAGTAATGGATTTGAAATGGAGCACTCAACTAGGAAAGAATAGTGGAATACTGTGACTGAAAAGGGGCTTTTACTTAACTAAGTCTTATATAAATCTTATAAAATGTATCTTAGTGAGGGGTAAAATCTTAGCAATAAATGAATATGTGAAAGATACAGATGTTCTTTGAACTACTTTTAGTTTTGCACTTTATCTGTTAGTTTGAAATTATTTTCAAGTAAATTTTTGTTTATAAAATGTACTCCACTTGGCTGGGCCAGAAACATCCTGCTTCATGGTGTAAGTGAGCATCAATATTTTGCTAAATTTGCCTGAAATACTTGGAGACCACTACGGAGGGTAAGAAGATTCAAATCCTCACAGGCCCAAAACCAACAGAGCCAATGGACATGCACTGAAACCTCCAAAACTGGGAGCCAAAATAAATCTTTTACTTTGTAAGTTGATTATCTCAGGTATTTGTTACAGTAAGGGAAAGCTGATAAACATATTACAAACAAATAGTGAGAAAAATACATGGTCTTTGACTGCTTTAATTATATAACATAGGATACCCTTTGCTAACACAATGTGTCATAGAAAAATCCTTAGTCTGTAAACTTCCAGGAGAAAAAATATGACAAATAGCTAAAGATGTTCTAAGTAATTCAAATACCCTGAAAGTTAATATGATTGCATGAAACACATTTCTTAAAAATGTCAGCTCATGTATGCAACAATTTTTCCTCAATTCATATTTTAATACAAGTATTTTCTGCTACTATTCTTTTGGATCTTACATTTTAATATCATGCCTAAAAGTTTAAGGATTAAAAACTTCATAACTACAAGATAGTGATAAGCTTCTCACAGGTAAACAGCAACAAAGACTACCGGCCCTCAGCCGAGCATGGTGGTGCACACCTGTAATCCCAGCACTGAGGAGGCCGAGATAGAAGGATCATTTAAGCCCAGGAGCCTGAGCAACATAATGAGAACTTGACTCAAGGGGGTGAAAAAAAGAATAACAGCAATTTACTTTCTCAAATAGTAAAATGGAGTTACAAAAATAATAGGCAAATGTGTTAATAATGGGAGTTTTGTATTGACTATTTCACCTTAGGAAATTTGTTGTTAAAAAGAAAATAAATGATATGTCACTTGCTCCCTAGTCCCACATTATCACCTATTTCACAACCTCATACTTATGTATTTTCTCATTTCATAAGACGTATACAAATTCACTATTTTATATCCTGAGTTGCACTGGAGGAGCAAAAATAGTAGAGCTGGAAACACAGTCCTATTTCACTGATAAAGTTCTGCTATAGCAGTGGGGTCTTTGTAGCATCTACAAATAACAGCCTTAAATATAGTTCTTAAAACTGAATATTTTTTCTATTCTCAGTAAAAAAGGAAAACCTGGTGTTATGTTTTAGATACAAGGCGTCGCTCAGAAAAGCTCATATGTTGGCAATGCAACAATATTCAGAGGTGAAATAGCTGAATCGGGGCTCCCATCTTGCCAGTGGGTAAACTCACTGATAAATTACTAGTTTGAATGCACTCACTGGGTGCTACCTGCAGGCAGACAG
>PVLC010012955.1:0-36438 GCA_004027655.1 Graphiurus murinus | reverse complement strand
GACTCTAGAATCTCGCATTTTGTAATGAATTTTTACATGATTTAAAGTCATAGGTTATCTACATGCTCATGTAGAATATGTTTGTTTAGGGATGTTTCATTTATATTCATCTTCATTTTAAAGTTCATAATTCCAGCCATGCATAGTGGCATAGACCTGTAACCCCAGTACTTGAGAGGCTGAAACAGGAGGATCACACGTTTAGGATGGCTTCAGCAATGTAGGAAGATTCTCAGCAACATAGTGAGACCCCATTTTAAAATTTTAGAAAAAGTGCTAGAAGTGTAGCTTGGAGGTAGAATGCCTCTGGATTTAATCCCAGCTTGGAGGTGAATGTCTCTGGATTCAATCCCAGTACCGAAAAAAAATCATAATTCCTTTTTAAACAACTACTTTAATTCATTTAAGATGATTTTTAAGTAGGATTTGTCATTTATATTGTAAAAAATAATTTACCTAAAATAAAGGACTGTATATATGATTTTTTAAAAAAACTAGTTGTTTGAGTTAATTATTATATCTAAAAAATTTACATTTTTTAGAGATTCAGTTATTTCTATGGGATTAGTTGATATACTGCACTTTTTATCATTTGCTTAAAGTTATTTTTTATCATGCTCTTCCAACATCAGTAAATACCAGTGTATATTTATTTGAGCGATAGTAGCAAAAATGTCATATTTGAATTCTAAGCTATAATCCTCGGTGGGAATTGTGAATGAGGGTGGAAGAGTGGTAGAAAAGACACGTTTCTGAGTTACTTGTAAATGTTTCTGCTTTCTAATTATCAATACCTTAATACATTTGCTTTTCTCTTTCTGAATTAATTTTTACATAGTGCCCCCCCCCAAAGCAAACAACAACAAAAGCAAAAAACCTCCAACAAACAAACAGCATCCAAAAATCTATGTTA
This sequence comes from Graphiurus murinus, assembly GCA_004027655.1. Lineage (NCBI taxonomy): Eukaryota > Metazoa > Chordata > Mammalia > Rodentia > Gliridae > Graphiurus > Graphiurus murinus. The sequence continues at coordinate 35,525 of PVLC010012955.1, read as the reverse complement.
GGTTCTAGAATAGACTGTTTTCAAATAGTGGGCCCAACAATTTACTAAAAAAACTCATGCCAGCTAATTCAACCTTTCATCTGAAGATTGAACACTACATGGGCTGTTTCCAGCACCTGTGGCAGATGGTCAGTGGAGGAGAAACTGTCCCAGTCAGCGTATCTCCATTTTTAAATCCCCACATACAAGGCACAGATGGCAATGGGAGTGACACTCATGCAGCAAGGGCTCTGAAAACAGCCCTCAGTTGACCTGAGACCAACTATTAAAGATGTGCCTGCCTTGCTTGTAAAAGAGCCAAAACCTAATCCCTTCACTGGGATAATCAGGACACTGATCAAAGAAGAGTATAAAGTCTAAAACTACATTGTTAGAGGAAGGAGTTTCATATATACCATATATTTAAATCCCTGTTCCAATATATGCAAAAGTCACCATGAGTAAGAGGGAAAAATGCTAATTCTTCAATCTATGTTCCTGTGTGAACTCCATAGAATCTTTACAGATAAAAGGAAAATAAAAGTTTTATCATACTCCTCCAAACTCCCTTATTATTAACTGGAGCTCACACAGGGTGGAACTATCCTGTGAGCATGTTTGGTCTGCCAACAATTGTTAGAATTGGCCACTGGCATTTAAAATCAAGTCTTTGATGTTAAATGCATTTCTGATCGCTGTATCCCCATTCTGCATCAAGCGCTTGTTGGCCAGCTCTGACCATAGTGGAGATGTGTGCCACCTCGAGGATGTCACAATGCCAGGCTGTTGTATTGTCTTACACCTGGGCTGCATCACTCATGGATGCCATCTGCCTGGACTCCAACTCCATCTGAAACACCGGACTCCAAGACTTTAATGTGCATCAGGTCACCTGGAGTGCTTTGTAAAACAGATTGCTCTGCCAGATTGTATTTTTGAATCTGTAGCACCACATGGCTCAAATATTTGTGTATCTAAAAAGTTTCTAGTTGATGCTGCTGATGCTGGTCCTGAAACCACACTTTGAAAACTGTTTCTCTAGAATTGAATGCAATCGGTAATTTTCCTATGTTCTTAGCCTCATATCATATTCTGTGGGCATATAAAAAGACACAGTTCTCTGAAGCAACTTTACCTACACTAGGGAAGGCTCTGGCTTTTATTTGCTAGGAATGCCCAAACAAAATGCCACTGTTATGGCTAGACATAGAATGTCCCCCAAGGAGCTCATTTATTAGTGCTCAGAATTGACATGATTAAGTCCTAAGAGTTGCAATTTCATCCGTATGTAAATCCATTGTGATGGGTTTACTGGGCAATAGCCTGGACAGTTAGGGTGTGGCTGGAGAATCTTGAGGATGGTACACAATGGTTCTTTTTAACTCTTAGAAGTAAATCTTCGTGTGTGTGTGTGTGTGTGTGTGTGTGTGTGTGTGTGTGTGTGTGTTACTTGAGATTGAACCTAGAGCTTCACACATACTAGGCAAATGCTTTACCACTCTCTTATATTCTCTACCCCTTTTTAACTTTTTTATTTTGAAAAAGGATCTCCTTAAATTTCTCAGACTAGCCTTAAACTTGGTATCCTCTTTCCTGAACCTCCCAAGTAGATGGGATTAGAGGTGCATGACATCTTACCTGGCTAGAAGTTGTAAATCTTAATAAATGAATATTCATATTACAGTTCCCCTTTGATCACCATATTATATGTAAATAGATTGCAATCTCACAAAAATTAATAATTTGTCTATTTAGGAAGCATATTTAATAAGTATTTTAAAGGGTTTTTTCATTGTATTTTAACCCCAAAACATAAGCAAGTAATAATGTGTTAGAAAAAAATGCACACAATTAAAAATATTTTAAAAGTCTATGTATTTAGAAGGAAAAAAGAATCATCTCTCATTATAAAATTAAGAAATACATTGAAGCCAGGTATAGTGGTGCATGCTTGTAGTCTTAGTACTGTGAAGGCTGAAACAGGAGGATCATAGTTTAAAATTCAGCTTCAGCAACTTAATGAAGTATGCAATGAATTAGTGAGATGCTGTTTCAAACAAACAAACAAAAAAAAGTAAAATAGGGATGGGGACATAACTCAGAAGCCAAATGCCACTGGGTTTAATCTCTCCCTCCACCCCCAAAAAAAAGAAAGAAAGAAAAAAGAAAAATGCATTAAAATGGTAATACTAGATGCTGAGTAGAATAGTACATTTGCATAGAATTCAAATAAATTGACAAAAATAATTTGCCAATGTATGTCAAAATCATTAAATTTATGTTCTTCAATTCATTTTGTAAAAGCGTGTTTCAGAAATATTCAGAAATATCCAGAGATGCTTATAATTTTATTGGAGATTGGTATTACATACTTCTTACATAATGCTTATAAATGGTAGAAACCCATGGAAAGTAACTTTATGAAAATTGTAAATAATATCAATAAATTGTAACAATCATGTTGTAATGTTTAAGTTACATTAAAAGTAAAATATATGCTTAGGAGAAAAAAATCTGCATAGAAAATGCAAAACAATTAAAAGTGGCTTTCTTTTAAAGGAAATATAATGATTTACATTTATAAAATCCCATAATTATCAGGAGCAATAAATATAACAAAGGTTATAGGCAAAAGAAGTCTTTTCTTCAGATATTAGATTTTGGTTCCTATTACAATTCATAGGTCCTAGAAAAATGGAAAACTACTTCATTACCTATCAGTAAGGCACTAGATGGTTTCTTGCTGGCTTTTTTGCTTTTTCACTTTTTCTCTTTGTAAAACAATAATCATTGATGAAGAATTGCAAGACTAACGTTACAGTGAAATGAAGTATATTTGTAGGGTTATTTTCTAAACATTTATTGGTGCATTATAGTCTCACATGCACATAGCACTTGGTGGGCTTTCCTCCAACTTTCTACCCATTCCTCCTCTTCCCCATATAGGGTTTTGAGGTTGACATTGGTATTCTCAAATATGTATATAATGTCAATAGAAGTGATTATTTAATTTATTCTCCTTCTCTCCCACCTTCTCTTAGACAACGTATCTAATTCCATTTGGAGTTTCTCCTCCACTTTCTGAAGTCACTCTGATATCATGATGACTCCCTAGTTTCTGCATATGAGAGAAAACATATGAACCTTCATTTTTTGTGACTGACTAATCTCATATAACATAATGTTCTCCAGGTCTATCCATTTTCTGCAAATCACATAATTTTGTTCTCATTTATTGCTGAGTAGAATTTCATTGTGTGTATGTCCCATAATTTAGCAATCCATTCATCGATTGAAGGAGACCTAGGTTGATTCCATAATTTGGCTATTATGAATTGTGCTCTCAGAAGTCTTTTGATCTTGTTAGCAGTTGACATTTAGAAGGTTTGGTCTTTTCAGGAGTTTTGAAAATCAGCTAGTATCTGTTGCCTCTCAAGAAATTAAGTCTTTCCACTGTCTGCCTCTTTCTTTTTACCTTTCTCACCTATATTTTTCACCTATATCTTGGAGTGTTGGAACTATGCCCTCCTAGTAATTTCAAAGTCTCTAGTCTAATTTCCAAGTATTTAATCCATCTTCAGTTGATTCTTGTGCAGGGTAGAGGTAGGGATTTAATTTCATTCAAATGGATAACCAGTCTTTCCAAAACTCTGTTTTCAGATGGCTTCCTTTTCTCCACTGTATGTATTTGGCACTTTTTTTTTTTAACAAATTGGCTATAAGTGTGAGGCAGGAGCCCAAGATGATGTTACCCAGTCCCTGCCATTTAGAGACAAATACAGGAATTCTAGCTCAGGAAGTGGAAATGAAAACTGATCTGAGCTCCCATATTGGTACCCATGCCTTTTATTGATTCAATTAAAACCTATCCCAAGCTGGGTGTGGTAGCATATGCTTGTAATTCCAGTACTTGAGAGGCTGAGACAGGAGGATCACAGATTCACAGGTTCATGGCCAGCCTCAGCTACTTAGTGAGGCCCTCAGCAACTTAGCGAAACCCTGTTTCTTAAGAGATCTTTATTCAGTTTTGGTATTAAGATGATGCTTGTCTTATAGAAGGAAATTGGAAGAACTTCATCTCTTTTGATTTTATGGAATAATTTGTGAATTATAGTGTTAGTTGTTCTGTAAATGTTTTGTGGAATTCAGCTTGGACTCCATCTGTACCTGAGATTTTCTTTCATGAAAGATTTTTTTATTGCTACTTTTATCTCTTTGCTTGCTAATGGTCAGTTTAGGTTTTCTATATCCTCTGGGTTCAAATTAGGTAGGTTGTATGTTCCTATCAATCTGTCATTTCTTCTATGTTTCACAGTTTATTGGAGTATAAATTTTCAAAATAGTTTCTGATGATCCTCTGGATATCCTCATTCTCTGTGGTGATGTCTCTTTTTTTTATTTATGATTATAATAATTTGAGTGGATTATTTCTTTCTTTTGGTTAGGTTGGCTAAAGGTTATAGATATCAATATTTTTAATCTTTTTTTTTTTTTTTTTTTTTGCAGTACTGGGGATTGAACTCAGGTGCATTCTACCTCTGAGCTACACGCCCAACCCTTTTTTTTATTATTATTCTTTATTTTGAAACGGGGTCTCACTAAGTTGCGGAGTACCTCACTAGGTAGCTGAGGCTGGCCACAAACTCGGATCCTCTGGTCTCAGCCTCCCAAATGCTGGGATTACAAGTATGCGCCACCATGCCCGGCCAATATTGTTAATCTTTTAAAATGACCAACTTTTTGTTTTGTTGATCTTTTGTATTATGTTTTATTTTCTATTTCATTGATTTCTTCTCTGATTTTAATTATCTCCTGACTTCTACTCGTATTGGGGTTAGTCTGTTTCTGGTTTTCAAGGTCCTTAAGGTATGTTATTAGGTTGTTGATTTGGTGAGTTTCTATTTTTCTTATGTGTAATCAGTGCTGTAAATTTATTTCTTAATGAAACCTTCAAAGTGTCCCATAGATATTTGTATATTTGTGTCTCTATTTTTATTTAATTCTAGGATTTTTTTCAATTTCTCCCTTTATTTTTTATATGATCCAGTCTTCATTCAAAAGTATATTATTCAGTTGCCATGTACTAATGTAATTTATTTTGTTCTTTCTATTATTGATTCCACTTTCATTTCCTTATGATCTGAAAAGATCTAAGGAATTATATTACTTTTTAAAAAATTTTCTGGTACTTGCTCTTGTGGACCAGAATGTGGTCCATTTTTGGTGAAGGTTCCATGAGCAGCTGAGAAGAATGTATATTCAGTTGTTATTGATTGGAATATTCTGTATATGTCAATTAGGTCTAGTTGATTTATAGTGTTCTTTCACTCTGAAAAGTGTTCACTCATCTTTTGCCTGAAAGATCCATATAGTGGCATGAGTAGTGTGCTGAAATCCCTCAATATGATTAGATTTAGGCCTATTTAAGATCAAATGTCCTGAAGAGTTTGCTTCATGAGAATTGCTACTCCTGCTTGTTTTGGGGCTCCATTTGTATGTTATATCTTTTTTCATTCTTTCATCTTTAGAATATAGATGTGTTTACATTTACAGTGAGTTTCTTAGAAGCAGTATATAGTTGGACTATGTTCTTTAATCCACATTGCCAGTCATGCCTTTCAATTGGGGAGTTTAGACCTGTCATATTCAATGCTATTATTGAGAGATGATTTTTTCCTTTCATTTTGAGTTATATTGTTTGTTTGTAATAGTTTTAATTCTGCTTTGCTTAGTTGCTGATAAAGTGGAATTCGCTCCTCCTCTGGTTCTCATATTTACTTATATTTCTTCTTTGCATTTTGTTTCATTAAGTATTTTTTCTAGTGTTGATTTAGTAGTCATGAAATCCTTTAGTATCTGCGTATCTTGGAAGGTTTTTATCTGTCAATTTTGAAAGATGTCTTTGCTGGAATTAGCAGTCTTGGGTGGGTTTTGTTTCTTTCATGATTTTGAGTGCATCATATCAGTCATTTCTGGCTTTCATGACTTGAGGTAAAATTCTGTAGTGATTGTTATTATTCTCCCCCTAAGCTTCTCCAATTCTTTTGTTCTTGATGCATTTAAGATTTTTCCTTGGCCTCTGTTAGTCATTTTTATTTTTTTATGGCATGGAAAAGTTATTCTTTGATCTTGTTGATCTTCTGAATGTCTCTAGTAATTATACATTCAACTCTTTCTATTTTGTGGAAATTCTTTGATATTATTTATCTGAAGAGGTTTATAATGCACTTGATTTGTGCTTCTAGACATTCTTCAATGTCTAGTATCCCTGTGACCTTTTCATATTATCCTATATTTCTTCAACAAGCAGGTATAGCAACTCTCATCTCTAAAAGAGCAGACTTTAAACTAAAACTTATAAGAAGAGACAAAGAGTGTTGCAAAGAGACAAAGAGTGTTCTTACTATTGTATATTTTTCACTATATTGTTGACTGTGTGTTAGTTATCTTCTAAAAATGAGATTCTACTTTCCATGTGATCTAGTCTATCAGAAATGGTTTCTGTTCAGATCTTTATTTCATGTATTTTATCCTTTATTTCATTCAAAGCCTAATTTTGGTTTTTACTTAGGGCCTCAATTTCTTTACTGATATGTTGTTTTATTTTTCATATACTTTCTCTGATTTCATTTCTGTGGCCTGTGATCATATTGAAAATCAAAATTTTGAATTCTTCTGACATTTCTGTAACACAGCATTGTGATCTCTTTTTTTTATTGAGTTGTGGAAGTTTATTGCTTCCATGTTGGTCTTCATTCTGATGTTTCCAAAATTCTCAGATTTGTATTTCTGTCCTCTTGAAATACCTTCTTCTTTGTGTGAGATCACATGTTCCTTTTCAGTAAGGCCTAAGAGCAGGGTATATATTTGCCTCAATAAATCTGTCTCATGTAATCAGACTTTTCAATTTGTCCCACAGAACCTCCTTAAAAAGTTATAGTTTTTATTCAGTGCAGCCAAGCAGGAGCCTCTTACTGGCTGCAGACCACTGGGCTCTCCAGTCCTAAACTCAGCAGGACCTGAGAGTATGATGTTTGTTTCAGAGCCTGAGGCCTGCTGTGGGATTTAATGCCCCACAGATAGCACCACTTCTTTGCTTGTTGCAAATCTTTTAGACTCTAAAGAGTGCTACCTACTGCCTCTGTAACCACTGGGACAGAACTCAGGGGGGCAAGACATTACTATGCTTCTAGTTTGTGGCTTGTCTGGCTGAACTCTGATGGCCTAGTGACATCATCATTGATTTGCTGGTTGCAATTCTGTGGAACTTTGTCAGTCACTGGCATGTGGGTTTGTGGGGCACAAACTCTGCTGGCAGAGAGACTGTTGCATTCTCAGCCTGTAGCTGTGGTCACATGAGCCCCTCCTGACCACTGGGTTTCAACCCCAGGACCCAAGCTTAGGAATGAAGGGATTGTACTGTTACAAGCTTGGGGCTTGCGTGGATTAGGTATTTATCCTCAGGGACACTGCTGCTGCTCTGGACACCTATGATCACAAGAAACCATGTTGGCATCTAGCGTTGATGCACGTGGTACCCAAACACTGTCAGGCACAATTTTATGAGCCTGCAACATGGTTGACTGAGTTATTTCAACCCCAAAACATCACATCACTCTTTGTGGTCCTGTGATGATTGCTGGAGACCCTGCAGGGGCATGGTGAACTGCTGACCTTTGGTCCTGCCACCCAGAATGTCACTAGGGACTGTTTGCTAATTCACATTTCTGCTGTGCCCAACTGTAACCCATGTCCCCACCTCAGCAAGGATGATTTGCAAACTCACAGATCCCATGGGTCTGTTTATTGCTGGGATGATTTTTTGACTCATGATCCTAAAGAGTGCTATGCAGGTCTCTGCATAGGAAAAGATGAGTTCAGTTGAAATCACAGGTGTTTGCCTGCTGCTTTTGCTGGCTGGTCTGTAGATTCACAGTGATCTTGATGACGTAGAATGTAATCACTGGGGTCCCTGTAGGAAGGTCGTGTCATTTCTTGGTCCTGTAAAGTTCAGCTGCAGCTGCAGGAGTTCACTGGGCAGATGACTGGCCTATCTAGGAGTCAAATCTTGAAGTATTCAAGCACGGAGAGAAGAATGCGATTGCTTTTGATGATGGTTTTCTGCTATCACTGGCTTGACAAGATTCTTCTTTGCTGCAGTTAGTCTTGGAGAGCCACTGGTCCTGACACTCACCAGCGCTGGTGGGGGCTGGCCAATGGCTCTGCCTCTGCTCTCTATTCACCAGATGAGATGTGTAGAGCGTTTTTCAGTCCTCTGCTTTCTGTGCTGTGTCCAATTCCACCACTTTCCCACTCTCTTTTTTATGTTGAATTTTTACTGCTTTTTTCCCGTGCCAAGAAGCAGTCTTCACCCTGGTTGAGTTCCAAGTCTCACAGCAATCAAAATGTGCTGTCTTCCTCCTTTCTGCCATTTATAATCTCTCTTGTAGAAATTTTTTGTTGTGTATATTTCAACATATACCACTGTTATTTCTTCATATGAAGTTTATACATTTTTAAGCCTGAGATAAAAGAAAATTAAGAATATTTTTCAAGTCCATTTATAAGGCCAAACAATACTAGTATTTGAAGAATATTTAAGACAAAAATAGATATGGTGATCATAAAATATACATACATAGAGTGATAAAATAAATCATGCTAATGGAATCCAATTTTGCAAAAACATGTCAAATATTAGAATTATAAACTGGGCCTGGTGGCTTACGCTTATAATCCCAGTCCTTGGGAGGCTGAGACAGGAAGATAGCAGGTTTGCAGCCAGCCTCAGCTACTTAGTGAGGGTTTCTGCAATGTAGTGAAATCCAATTTCAAAAATAAAGAATAAAAAAATAGGGCTGGGGGTATAGCTTGAAGGTAGAATGTTCTTGGGATTAATTCTAAGGATCGCAGATACATGTATATTGGAATTATGTTTTTGGTGTGTAAGTGTGTGGTATTGGGGATTGAACCCTAAGGCATTCTAACCCTGAGCTAAATTTCCAGCCCTATTTTATTTCTTATTTTGAAACAGGGTCTCACTAAGTTGCAAAGGGCCTCTTTATATTTCTGAGGCTATCTACAAACCTGTTATCCTCCTGTCTCAGCCTCCCAAGTACTGGAATTACAAGCATATGCCACCATCCAGCAGAATTATGCTTCAATATATTTTTTCCCCCTAATAACTGGGCAAAGTTGTTATTAAGATACCGTGTGAAAAGAAACTAAATTTCCATGGGGTAAATGGCTTTTATAATTTATAGAGCTATTTAGCTTTAGACTTGGAATTCAAATAGCTTTCAGACTCAAAAACCAAAATATGAGAATTGAAGATTATGGTCTAAAGTAACTGAGTTTGTGACTAAAGTAGCAGCATATAGCTATAAAGTATATTAAATCCTTAACTGATGGTGGTGGCAACAGGGAAGAACAAAAATGTAAATTACATGAGACACATTGAAATGATATTCAACTACCCAGCAAATTATTTTTCTGTCAGAAATCTCAATTTCAGCAAATGGAACTGTCATCTGATATTTATTCAGCTCATACAGAAAATTAAACAAATACATAAAGCAAAGAATTGTAAAAAGTCTTTCCTCATTCTTCTTATTGGCTAACTTGTATGTTCCAACAGAAAATCTTAATATTCTATCTATGTGGAAGCTAGAGAAAAAACAGCAAAGAATAGACTAATTTTATTATATGAGTCACAAATATAATTGACAGAAAGTTAAATTGCTAAATTTTAGATAGTGAAAATTTGTACACCATTGTATTGCATTAAACAAGAGATATAGTAATAGAGCTCAAAATTACTCAAATGTCACAACCAATTTTATCTAAATAACACCAGAGCACCCTAAAATATAAATAAGCCTATTGCTTTATAAAACATATTTGGAAAAAGCTTTTGTGCCTTGTAGATCATGATGTGCACACTCTCAAGCTCAGGATTCTAAGCTTAACCTCTGTCAGTACATTTTAATCTGTTCAACATGTTCCTGATATTTGAACTTTCCTGTAACTTTGAGGCTCATATACTTTCTGTATTACATTTTGCAAAATTTTAGAAGATTAGTTCATTATATTAATGTAGGAAAGACCATGGCTATAATAAACAAGGTATCTAATGATGACAGATATGGGACTGACTCCAAGGGGGATGATAGTATAACAATGTATGCAAAGTATTCTATAGGCTATGCCTGGACTGGTGCAAAGAAAAATGATTTTATCACACTTTTTTAAATGGAATGACAGCTACCTTTACTAACATGCAAAAAAAGTTATTGGGGAGGGGAAATTACTAGAGATTGAACACAGTGGATTTCTGCCTCCAGTCTGTGCCCCCAGCTTTTATGTTTTTATTTATTTATTTATTTACTTATTTATTTATTTACTTATTTATGTATTTATTTTGGGGGGCGTACTGGGGATTGAACTCAGGGGTGTTCTACCTTCGAGCTATACCCCCAGCCCTATTTTTTTATTCTTTATTTTGAAACTGGGTCTCACTAAGTTGCGGAGTGCCTCACTAGGTAGCTGAGGCTGGCCACGAACCCAGATCCTCAGGTCTCAGCCTCCTAAATGCTGGGATTACAAGCGTGTGCCACCATGCCTGGCTCTTATGTTTTTATTTTGAAATAGAGTTTTTCTAAGTTGCTGAGGGTATTTCTAAATTGCTGAGGGTCTCACTAAGTTGCTGAGGATGGCCTCAACCTGTGATCCTCCTTTCTCAGCCTCCCAAGTACTGGAATTACAGGCATGTACCACCATGCTAAGCTTTTTTTTTTTTTAAATCTGAGGTACTGAGGATTGAATCGAGGAACATTCTACCTCTGATCTATACCTCAGCACTATTTTATTCTATTTTTAAAATTTTAAAATGGTTTAACTAATAGAGGATCTCACTAAGTTGCTGAGACTGACCACAAACTTGTTATTCTCCTATCTCAGCCTCCGAAGTGAGATTCCCAATTGCCATCCCCAAGTATGAGATTATAACAATGTGCCACCACACTCAGTGGACCGTGTTTCTAAATACAGTTCCATGGAGGTTTGGGAATCATTGCAGTGATATGAAGGAAAACCTAGACATTCAGTCTATAATAATTGGCAAATTCAAACTTATAACAATATTTTTCAATAAGGATTGAAAATGTTGCGCCACCATTATTTCCGATGTGTTATTGGAAAAAAAATTCAGAAGGTCAGAGATCCAGGTCATCAATACATCTAGGAGTTCTTGCACTGTCTTCAGTCCCATCTCCCATCAGTAAAAATGCAATATCCTTCAAACTGGTCTCTGTTCTTCTTACCATTGGCTTCTCATTTAAGTATTGTAAAAAGATATTGTTAATCTTTAGTGTCCAACATGATCTAACTCCTCCTTGCCTTTTGTGTAGCTCCACTCACAGCTCCATGCTCAACTTCTGTTCCATTTACTCAGTCACTAATTGATTCTGTCTTTGTCTTTGCATGTTCCTTGCCAGTCAGTAGAAGCACAATTTTTCTTAATCATCATGAAGACTTCTATGTCTCACTCAATATACTCAGAATGGCTATTTGTGATCATTTTATGAACAATTTTATGAACTTTTCCCTCCCCCTGAATTAAAGTGAGTATACCTGGAACATTGATTCTTAACTTTGTATGTTTATTGTAGAAAGAGTAGCACAAAACAGGCAGTCAACAAATATTTAATAAGTGTGCCAGGCACAGTGGCACATGCCTATAATATTCCCTTAGGACTTTGAGACAGGAAGACTGCAGATTTCAGGCCACCCTTAGCAACTTAGTGAAATCCTCAGGAATTTAGCAAGACCCTGTCTTCAAACTAAAAAATAAAAAGGCTAATGGTGTAGCTCAGAGGTAGAAGATCCCAGGCCCAATCTTCAATACCACAAAAAAGGGTCATTAAATGAATAGAAAGCACAAAAGAATGGAAACCACTTTATCAATTAGATTCAATAACACTTGGCTGTTCATCTGATGTAGTGTAAAAGAAATCACCTTTAAAAAATTAGAGTGCAGGAGGAGCCCAAGATGGCATCTGAGTGAAACACCTTTCCATAGGCACTGTGAGCTTGAATCAAATCTGCCATAAAAGCAGCTTCTCAGCAGAAGAAAAAAGCAACAAAAAAGCAAACAAAACAATGAAAATTGAACTACAGCTAAAGAGACCCCAGAAAGCAGACAAGGGAGAGCAAAGGAGCCTGTCTGCAGGCAGCGGCACCATGCCAAGGACCTGCAGTGGTCATTAAGCCAGACTCCCAGCTCAGGGTCTATTCAACACTGAGATATCTAAGGACCTCCTGAGTAGCCAGTCACCAGACATGGAGTAAGCGACTCCAGATTTCCACATCTTAACAAGGCACCGTATCCTCGCACCTTCTACAGTGACCAGAATGCATGGAATGACCAGCTTAAGCCCGCACCAGGCCGCCCAGCTCACCTCTCCCTCCAGAGCTAAAGCAACCATCAACTGCACTGCAAAACTTGAATCAAAACTGCAGCAAAAGTAGCTTCTCAAAGGAAGGAAAGAAAAGTAAAGTAGCAAGAAAAAAAAAAAGTACAAAAGCAGCTGAACAGAACCCAGGGAGATTAAAGGAGCCAGTATTTGTGCTTGCCGGCAGGGGAGTATGTGGAGAACTGGGAGCCGCCATTTTGCCAGCCTCCATTTGCCAGCCACCCAGAGGGGTGTCTATTAGCACCAAGACCTCCAATGACCTCCTGCACCACAGCGACCAGATGTGGAGTAAGCTACTATGGAACTCCACACACTAATCAGGTGGCATATCCCCACAGGATCAACAGCGATCAAGAACACCTGGGACAACCATCTTAAGCCTGCATCAAGGACACCCCAGATCACCCCTCCCACTGGAGCCAGAACAGCAGGGGTCTGTAAATTAAATTGCACCTCTGGGGTGCAGGGGCCCCTATACAAAGGAAAGACTCAGTCACCCGTCCTTCTAGCGATTGGATAGAAGCAGAAGTCCAGAAGGGACCTGGTTCACACAGGGCATAGAGACCTTCCAGGCATTCTGGAAAATGCCCAGCATTTAGATTGCACTCCTGTCACCAGCAAAGACAGAGAGAGAGAGACTCAGACAGGCCCTGCAGAGAGCTCAGAGACACAAGCTTGCAGAGGAAAGACTTCAGCAGAACTCTCTGCCTGCACTGACAGAGAGAGGAAATAAGAATGCCAGAGACATGCTCAAAAAATGTATTAGAGTTATCAGATATTTAAAAGCCGAAAATATCCACGCAGATACAAAAGGACTGGAAGAAGACTACCAGAAGACCAATTCAGATCTTTAATAGTAATGATACAAAACTTCCAGAAAGAATGCAGAGAGAGCTGGAAAGAAATAAAGGAACAAATAAACAAATAATCTGACACCCTGAACAGGAATCAAAGAGAAGCCTGGAAGGAAATGAAGGATGTGAAAGATGCAATAATTGAAATGAAGGCAGCAATGCAAATGCTAAACAGTAGATTAGATCACATGAAAAATAGAATATCACTCCTAGAGGATGACCACTCCAAAAATGAATCTATAGTGCATAACTTAGAAAAAATATATGACAATTTGAATTGGACATCGAAGAGATCTGGGCAAATTTTAAAAGAGCTAACCCAAGAATAATAGGCATAGAAGAGGGATTAGAAATTGAAACTAATGGAATAAACAACCTTTTCAAACAAGTAATATCAGAGAATTTTCCAAACATAGAACGAGAAGTAGACACACAGGTGCAGGAAACATATAGAATCACCTTCAGACAAGACCAAAGAAGAGGTTCATCATGCCACATAGTAATCAAGTTGACTAATGTAGAGGCTAAAGAGAGAATTTTAAATGCAACAAAAGTAAAAGGCCAAGTGACATTTAGAGGCAAACCAATCAGAATCACTCCAGACCTCCCAAATCAAGTCATGAAAGCCAGGAGGGGCTGGAGTAACATATTCCAAATTCTGAAAGAAAATAACTTGCAACCAAGATTCTCCTATCCAGCAAAACTCTCTCTCAAAATTGACAGGAAAATAAAAACCTTCCATGACAAACAGAAACTGAAAGAAGTTATGTCTTCCAAACCAGCACTAGAGAAAATATTCAAAGAGATCAACTACAAAGAAGAGCTAATAAGTAAATGTCAGAACCAGAGAAACAATAATTTCCAGGAAGCAAACAACTAAGCAAAGAGAAATAAACACCACTGAAAACAGAAGTCAAAACTCAAAATGTTAGGAATTAAAAATCATCTCTCAATAATCACACTGAATATAAATGGTCTCAACTCTCCAAGAAAAGACACAAGGTGGCAAAATGGATCAAAATCCAGAATCAATCTATATACTGCCTGCAAGAAACACACCTGCAAAGATTCCCACAAACTAAAGATGAAGGATTGGAGTAAGGTAATTCATGCCAATGGAACTTGAAGACAAGCAGGAATAGCAACCATGATATCAGACAAATTAGATTTCAAGCTTAAGCTTATCAGAAGAGACAAAGAAGGTAATTTTTTACTAGTAAAAGGAATAATCCAGCAGAGGATATAGCAATGATCAACATCTATGCCCAAAACATTGCTGCAACCACTTTCATAAAACAAACTCTGTGTGATATAAAGACAAAGATATATCCCAATACACTAATACTGGGAGACTTCAATACTCCTCTCACATCATTAGACTGATCTTCTAAATGCAATGGCATCTCAAAAAATAAAATACTTAGGGAAAACCTGACCAAGTAGTTAAAACACCTCTATTAGTAAAACTGTAAAAGATTGAAAAAAGGAAATAGATGAAGACCTTAGAAGATTGGGAAGATCTTCCATGCTCTTGGATAGGCAGAATAAATATCATCAAAATGACCATCCTCCCAAAAATGATATACAAATTCAAAGCAATACACATGAAATTACCAAAGTCACTACTCATAGACATAGCGAATCAGTTCTTAAATTCATTTGGAACAACAAAAAGCCCAGAATAGCCAAAGTAATTCTTAGCAACAAGAACCATGCAGGAGGCATAACAATACCTGACTTCAAACTCTACTACAAAGCCACAATAATAAAAACAGCATGGCATTGGCACAAAAACAGACACATAGATCAATGGAGCAGAATAGAAGACTCAGAAACAGACCCACACATTTACAGCCAACTGCTTTTTGGCAAAGGAGCCAAAAATATACACTGGAAAAAAGATAGCCTCTTTAACAAATGGAGTAGGCAAAACTGGTTACCATATGCAGGAAAATGGAAATAAACCCCACTTTCTCACCCTGCACAAGAGCCAACTCAAGGTGGATAAAAGACCTGGAATTCAGGCCAAAAATCTTGCAGCTCCTTGAAGAGGGCATAGGGCCAACACTACAACACATAGGCACAAGTAAATACTTTCTCAACAAGACCCCAAAAGCACAAGCAACTCAAAGGAAGATCAATACATGGGATTGCATTAAACTGAAGGGCTTCTGTGCAACAAAGGAAACCATCAAGAACCTCAACAGAGAGCCCATGGAGTGGAAGGAAAATTTTGCCAGCTACTCTTCTGCTAGAGGTCTAATATCTAGGATATACAGAGAACTCAAGAAAATCACAACTAAGAATACAAATAACCCAATCAAAAAATGAGCAAAGGATCTTAAGAGACACCTCACAAAAGAAGAAATACAAAGGCCAATAAATGTATGAGGAAATGTTCTACATCATTAGCAATCAGAGGAATGCAAATCAAAACTACCTTGAGATTTCACCTAACTCCAATCAGAATGGCAACCATCAAGAACACAAACAACAAAAAATGCTGGCGAAGCTGTGGAGAAGTAAGAACCCTAATACATTGTTGGTGGGATTGCAAATTAGTGCAACCACTTTGGAAAACAGTATGGAGGATCCTCAGATGAATGGGAATCAACCTACCATATGAATCAGCAAGACCACTTCTGGGTATTTACCCAAAAGAATGGAAACCAAACTATCAGACCGATGCATGTGTATCTATGTTTATAGCTGCACAATTTACAATTGCCAAACTATGGAACCAGCCAAGATGTCCATCAACAGATGAATGGATTATAAAACTATGGGATATGTACACAATGGAATTTTACTCCACCATAAAGAAGACAAAATCATGTTATTTGCAAGGAAATGGATGGAACTGGAAAGCATTATGTTAAGTGAGATTAGTAAGTCACAAAAAGTAAAAAAAGCATATGTTCTCCCTATTTTTTACTTTCACAAATATATCAAAGTCAATCACTAAACTGAACTTGAGAAGGAGGAAGGTTGAGGGAGTGGGGTGGGAGTTGGGGAAGGGGTTAAATGAGAAATGTGTGCATATATACCTTTATCAGCTTGTACCAAACAAAGATGTATGATTACAATCCACCACTTAATAAAAAAAAAATCCTGATGAATGTGGTCATAATAAGGGTTCATAAGGAAACTTGACAAACTAAAGAATTAGTATTATTTGTATTTGGTTACCTTCCTTTTTTATCTTTTGGTTCTGGGGGTTGTAACTTCACCATTCTACCTCTGAGTTACAACCCCAGCCATTTTTTAATTTTATTTATTTTGAAACATGGTCTCGCTAAGTTGCTGAAGGTCTTGTCAAGTTGCTGTGGTTGGCCTCGAATCTGCAATTCTCCTGTCTCAGCCTCATAAGTACTGGGATAACAGGTGTGTGCTGAAATACCATGCAGGCTTCACACTGGGAATAATTAGGAGGTAGGTTTGGATGGGCGAAATAGGGTGGGAGGCTTTTAAAACATGTATAAAAGAGAATTGCTCATCATAATCAACTCTTTTTTTTGTTGTTAAATTATCTGCTAATTATGTGCAGTTAACACTATTTCCCAGGCATGAAATTAAGCCATCTCATTATGAATTACAGTGTCACACAATATCAGTCCTATTATTGGTTTTATAGTTTTTGCTAGGTAAAAAACTGAAGCTCAAAGGGGTAAAATTACTGTCCCCAGATCTCAGATCCGGAAAGGGCAGAGCTTCCTGTACTTTGCATCCTGTGACAAAAAAAACAAAACAAAACATTTATTGACTTCAGTTATATCATACAAAGGTAGAGGAAAAAGAATTATAAGATTAAACAAAATCAAACTGGAAGCACTGCTTTGAAATATTAAAATAATAGCAGTAAAATTTTTTTTTAGATATGACAAAACCCAGAATTTTTTAAAATTTGGTTTTTAAAAATTAAAAAAAAACTTTTTAATTTTTTTAAAAATTAGATTTCTGATGCATATAATCATTAGAAGTAATGATGTAAGTTTGTGATAGGTTTATTTTGGTCTTATCTTGTGCTCCTTTTTTTCAGTTCTATTTTCTATATGACATTAAGAATTCTATCTAACTACAACAGAAATGTTAGGAATAAGCAATGGGGAATATATATATATTTATAATGAAAAATTATATTTACACATATATGCATGTATATATTATACACACATACACGTTTTATCCCAATTATGATGCCTAATTTGATCTTTTCATACATTTGCCCTTTGACATATAAGTAAAAATGCAATGTCAACAGTATATATAATAGATTCTGACTTTTTTATTATTAGATGTGTATAACTAATAAAGGTTAAATTGTATGCATTAATTCAAGAATTTTTTGTTGAAGATATTGGAGACTAAGCACTGTGACAGATGCTGGTAATGCAAAGTAAAATGACATCTGATTCATGTCCTTAAGGGCCTTACATTTCATTAAGACAAAATCCCATTAAAATGTACTAGGTAATCGTAAAGCACTCTATGCAAGCAGGGTACAGCTGGTGAAAAATAAGGTTAAGATCACGAGTGAGAGAAAATATTCAAAACAGAAAAAAACAAGTTTATACAAAATCATACAACCAGTTATTGATATAACAACAATTAATAATCTACTTCTTAAAAACCTGAATCCAAGATATTTAGTTTCATATTTATTATAAATAGAATTAGTTGCAGTGGTTTGCATGATAATGCTAGAAGAAAAGAAATTGAGGTGACACAATTACAGAGGATCCTCAGAAAATGTTCCACAGATAAAAGACAAGACTCTGTGAATAGAGAAAAGAAAGCAGAGGGCAGAGATGAAAGAGAATCTAAAGATTCAAGCCAGATAAATAAGAGAAATCAGTCTTAAAAATGGAATTTGAGTGAATAATTTGATATTGGGGTG
Source organism: Graphiurus murinus (assembly GCA_004027655.1). Lineage (NCBI taxonomy): Eukaryota > Metazoa > Chordata > Mammalia > Rodentia > Gliridae > Graphiurus > Graphiurus murinus. The sequence continues at coordinate 17,322 of PVLC010012955.1, read as the reverse complement.
AAACTTTCTTTCTTGAAAATGATATTGCTTAACAAATCCGTATATGGATGCATGTAGGGGCACACATCTGTAAAGCCAGTACTTAGGAGGCTGAGACAGGAGAATTGCAGGTTCACGGCCAGTAAATGGTAACTCAGCCAGAAACTGTTTCTATTTAAAAAAAAAAAAAAAAAGGGCTGAGGCTTTAGCTCAGTGGTAGAACATTCTTGGATTCCACTCCCCAGTTTAGAAAGAAAAGAGATTCACATGGTACATGTTCAAGAAGTAGAAAAGCTAGGGAGAAAGTGGGACATAAGAGGGACTCCAGACAAAGAAGGAGAAACCTTAGATGAGCAAACAAGGTGACTTAACTGAAGATGATGGGGAGGGGGGAGGGAAACACCCTAATGCACATGATGTACTTTCACAAACATATTAAAGTCAATCACTAAACTGAACTTGAGAAGGAGGGAGGGTGAGGGAGTGGGGTGGGAATTGGGGAAGGGTTAAATGAGAAATGTGTGCATGTATGTCATTACCAGCTTGTACCTAACAAAGATGTATGATTACAATGCACCAATAAAAAAAGAAAAGAAAAGAAAAAGGAAAAACAACAAATTTGATGGAAAGTGACTTATTTCAATTTTAGCCATTAAATCCACCTACTATTGTCACTGAATAGGCACTAATAAAAACACTTCTTAACCAGCCATGGTGGTATATGCTTGGAATCCTAGTACTTGGGAGGCTCAGACAGGAGGATTTCAGGTTTGTGGACAGCCTCAGCAACTTAGCTAGGCCATCAGCAATTTAGTGAGACCCTGCTTCAAAATAAAAAATTAAAAAAAAAATAAGCATAGGGCCGGAGGTTCGAATTAGAATGCTCCTGGCTTCAATCCTCAGACACACACAAACACACACACACACACACACACACACACACACTTATTATTCCATTTAAATTCATAACTAACTGAGAGACAGAAGGGCTAGTGGATGGGTTTTGAACCATCTACCTTATTACCAACTTGGCATAAATGGAGGGAGAGGGTTAAAAATCACCCCAAACCCCACTATGAGGCAAGTTGATCCACCTGAGTGGTAATCTCTTCATTGGGCATCTATTTTTTGAAGAGCAAAATGTATGGAATTCAATTTATTATTTACAGCTTTTTCCAAAAAATATATCACTTAGGTAAGTCACAGAACCTTCCTAGGTGCAGATACTGATTAAGGACATCTGAAAAACCTCAGTAATTTGGAGAATGTGTCTAATATTTCTATGATTATTTCCTTTTCTATTATTTATCTGCATGAAACATAATAATTAATCAAAATATTATTGTTAATTATCTCATCAAATAAAATATATTACAGATGGTAATATTTCTTAATTTAGTAACTCAACAGTGCAAATTTTAAAATTTATAGTCCTTTTATTTTCTTGAGTTAAATTCCAGTATTCTTTCAATAAATCTATAACAACTTGAAGTTTTTTTTGTTTTTGTTTTTGGTTTTTTTTTGGTTTTTTTGCGGTACTGGGGATTGAACTCAGGGGCATTCTACCTCCGAGCTATACCCCCAGCCCTATTTTTTATTCTTTATTTTGAAACGGAGTCTCACTAAGTTGCGGAGTGCCTCACTAGGTAGCTGAGGCTGGCCGCGAACCCGGCTCCTCCGGTCTCAGCCTCCCGAATGCTGGGATTACAAGCGTGCACCACCACGCCCGGCTAACTTGAAGTTTTTATATGACAAAATCCATAAATCCAAAGAAATTAAGTGTTATTCTTTTCATATTTCTCTAACTTAAGTAAGTCAATGTAATTTTTCCCAGAAGCCTCACATCAGTTGTATTCTGCTGTATAATGTCCAGAACCTGGTTATCTTTTTAATCCTGAACTAATAACAAGAAGTGGAGTTACCACAATTGACTAAAATTCATCACAATTTATCCACTGGAACTACTGGTATAAAGTGTAATTTCTGAGCTTAGTGTTGCTCTCTATATATCTGAAAAGTACAAAGAAAACATCATAATTCTTTTAGAAAGAATTTACAGGATGGATTAAGTTTTATCAAATCATCTTTTCTTTCCATTCACTTCATTTACCTTCATCTGATAGAGATTCAAGTTCATGGACTAAATGTAAGATAATTAACTTATGGATACAATAAAATGCTGAAGTCTACAAATATATTTAATGTAAACCACAAATATTAACATAGTTCAACTTTAGGTATAAATAATTACTCCAAAGAAATTAAATCTGATATATTATTAAAATAAATTGAACTAACTAATCCAAGAGAATCTCTATTAAAAGTAATATTGCTTCTACCCTTCAACTATTTTATAATTCTTTCCTTATTGATAAAGTATTCCTTTATTTTCCCCAGGCAGTCTTTGAAAACAAACATCAAATATGAAGTGGAAGTTTTTTGGAATATATCAAAATGAAGATGTATGTCTGAAATTCTGCATTTTTTACATCAGCAAGTAGAGAAATTTTCTGCATACATTGTCATGAAAGCAAGCACACAATAATTATTAATTCTGTGCCACATTAAAACTGATTGCAATATTTGACCAAGGTACAATACTTACCATACACCTTCAAATATAAATGAAAAAACTACTTTTTCATTTAAAGTAAGTTTCTGCACAATGTTTTTAACTTAATTGGTATCTTTTAAACAGGATGTTGCCAACGTTCAGAATACCATGTGGTTAGGTCATTACCACAGGTCTGTGATTCTTAATTATCCATATGAAGGCCAAATGAATCAGTAGTCAAATGGGGGCAATTATCACATTTACAGAAGAACATGGCTCTCAGGATAGAGTTTTCTGCAAGCCTCATTTGCCATTACAAAGTCAGCAGTAGAACATTTCAATACAAATGAGAATTGAATGATCTGATAGAAGCCAAATGCCATCAGTTTGGGGGATGGAGACAATATGGTACAGAGTCACACTGGTTTTTTTTTCTTCAAAGTTTATGTTGGCAAACTTCTGGATATAGAAACTGTGCAGCTTGTAATCAAAATAAAAATAATTTTATTCTGAAAAAAACTTACTTTTAAGGATAGAAATTCCCAGCGCTATAGATTCCAAATGAAATATATCATTTCATTAAGGCACAGAAAAGGAAAGAAGGTTTAGAAGGGCTGCCAATTGTAAATTGTTTGCTTTGTTGCCCAGCTTATGAAATATATAGATGCTGAGAAGATTTTTTTTTTGTCTAGAGCAGCTGTAAATATGCAACCCACAGGTCCCAAATGTCCAGCCGAATAAACTCTCCCTGGCAGTTGGTATATGTGCATACAGTAAGAAATCAAAGAGAAATACAGTCTTGTTATTCTGATAATTATGTTTTGCTATTAATCAAAAGTAATGACTTTGAGCAGGACTATTTTAATAGCAGTTATAAAGATTAGAGATAAAATTGACTCACTGATGTCTTAGATGTCCACATACTTCTCATGAGTCAGTATATTAAATGCCTAATTACAGGCAATGATAATTCTTTTTCTGAGATATGTCCCAGCAGTGCCTTAGATTGCAAATGCAAATAAAAGGCTTAGAAATAGTTACATGACTCATGTTTTAAAATGAATGTCTCTTTTACTATGGAACAGATGAACTTTTCTAAGTAGCCACTAGTACCAGATGCTGTTTAGTTAACATTATGCAATCTGAAGACCCCTAAATAAATATTCACAAATTAATTGTCCTTAATGTAATATAAAATCCCCTTTATCATAGCATAAAAGTCCATACTTAAGTATTACACACAAGCAAACACCACTAACTTCACCAACAAGAACTAGCAAGAAATGCAAATGCATGTATTACATACAATTCACACACACACATACACACACACACACACACACACACTTTTCAAGGGTCACACGAATCTTTGAGAAAGGAAAATATATGTAACTACATGCAATAAAACCAGACACAAAGAAATAGTGGCTCTAAACCCCATGTAGTCATTTAGATTGTTGCCAAATCCACTTGAACTTTTCCTCTACACATGTTTATCTCCATTTTTCCCTTCCTTTTCAGTTACAGCAATATATGCAACAGGTTACAAAGTCAAATTTCCTTGTACTGGCAACTTTCTTGTTGCTGACCCAACCCAGTAATTGATTGATTATTTCTATATTTGTTGCCATGAGGTTTATGATTTCAGTTGTACAACTGACACAACCTTGGTTTAAATATTAAAAATTTCTCTTTCAAAATGTAGATAAACAGATATTGATATGTTCAGTATTATGCATTTATATTAGCTTTATAAGTTCTATTTTATAGGTCTATAATTCAAAAGAAGCACCTAGCTGCCACAGCTCCTTAATAGCTGTATCTTGAGCAAGGCTTGGTCTGCTGGAGTTGTGCAAGGCAGACAATTCCAAAAGAAGGAATGTGTGGCATATCCCACTTTACATTATTATATTATGGAAATTTTGGGTGCTTTGGATTTTGCTTTTATATTAATTATAAAAGAAAACTTCTTAGAAACATGTGGCCTGACAGATACTGATCTCTTAGCTGAAAAAAAGCAGTGCCTTGAGACAACCCAATGTATTAACCTTTTACAAGCATTAGTCTAGAAACAGGCTTTGCTATTTTATCTAAATAGCTACTACCTGGTCCCACCTGGAACCCCCTAACTACCTGAGATAAAATAGAACACTGCTTAATGGGGCTAAACAAAATTGTAAAGATTTTAACTAATGGAAAAGGATTTTTATATATGTGTTGTAACCTTAACTGGTTGAGGATAACCTTTGGAAAAACAAATCTGTAAAAATTCCTGTCCTATATGCCTCATTGTAAAAAAAAAAAAAAAAAAATAGTATACAGCAATGATTGACAAAGAATAAAACAGATGCACTTCAACACTGCATGTGGTATGAGCGTATTCTCACGACCTTGTCTCAATCCACACCTGTTGAAAGACCCCAACCCCATTGCCCTTGAGGCCTGGAGCCCGGCACCTAGGGTTTCAAATATCTGTTGTAATGTCTATTAATTGGTTCATCAAATGAAAGGGATATGATAGTATATGAGCCCAATAATGGATTTCGTTATTTACACAATATCTATTTGTTCTTTTTACATTTATGGGTGAAATAAAAATTAAGCCCCTTAGATTTATTATGTAATTTGCAATAGTTAAATTAAATGTTCTATAATATATTGTTTTACACAAATCAATACTAATCTAAAATAGACAATACAATTCAGTCTGGTGTATTGAATATCTTTTTTTTAATTTTTATTTTTATTCATACATTGTAAGCATACATCTTTGTTAGGTGCAAATTGATAATGATACATGTGCTCACAATTCTCATTTGACCCCTTAAACTCTCACCTAACTTATGCATGACCCAATTTAATAAACCTGAAGAACAAAGCAGAGACTTAAGAAATAGGCACAATCTAATGTGACTGATTTTCTTATGAAGTGGGCAGCCAATACTAGCACTTAAGTAGAGTCCTTGGAAAACCCTGCAAAGACAACCTTTAACATAATTATTCGGTTTTAGTGATGTGGTAGACGTGTGCCTTTGGACTTTGTCTCTTAGTCCTTGTGGTTCTAGTGGTTCCCTCTGGTAGTTGGAGATATGTAAAACCTCCAGGCCATCCTCTTTTAAAAAGTCTCCTCCTTTTCATTTCAGAAGTAACTTTTTTCTTTCAATTGGGCTTTACTTGTTGAACTTTGTATAGATTGCTTTTTTTTTTTCAAATTGAAAGCTATTGCAACCTGCATCAAACAAGTCTATAAGTATAATTCTTAAACATATGTTATCCCTTAAGGTCTTTCTGTGTTGTATTTTGGAAATTCTTATGGAATTTCAAATTTTGTTCTTATATCTGTTATGGTGATCTGTGATCAGTTATCTTTGATATAATTCTTGCAATTGTATTGAGCCCCCACAAACCACACCTATATAAGATGGTGAACTTAACTGATCAATTTTGCATGGAAACTAAATTTTGAAGCAGAACTCAAATATGTGACTGAGTTAGTGCAATTACACAACAAAGCTTATGGATGAAGAGGTGCTTCTTATTGTTTGCTTTTATGGAACTGGGGGTGAATCCAGGGATGTTCTACATCTCAGCTACCCTCTAAGCACTATTTTATTTTTTCATTGGAAACAGGGTTTCATTAGCTTTCTAGAGTCTCACTAAGTTGCTGAGACTGTCTTTGACCTGCAATCCTCCTATTTCAGCCTCTCAGGCACTGAGATTATAAGCATGCACCACCACCATGTCTGGCTGAGGTGCTTCTTATTGATGAGAAAAAAAAAAAATAAAAAGAAGTTTCTTGAGGTAGAATCTGGCCTGTATGAAGATACTGTAAACATTGTTGAAATAAAGGACTTAGAATATTGCATAATTTCAGTTTATAAAACAGCAGTAGGTGTTGCAAGGATTGACTCCAATTCAGGAAAATTCTTGCAGATAAAATGCTATCAAACAGCTTTGCATATTACAAAGGAATCTTTCATGAAAGAAAAGAGTCAATCAAATTTCATTGTGGTCTTATTTTAATAAATTGCAACAGCAACTCTGAAATTCAGAACTACCACCCTCATCTGTCAGCAATCACCAACAATGAAGCATTTTCCCCTGGCAAAAAAAAGTATGGCTCTCAGAAGGCTCAGATAATTGTTAGCATTTTTATTAATAAAGTGTTTTAATGAAGGTATATGTATTTTTAGACATAATGCCAGTGCACATTTAATAGGTTATTATATATTGTAAACCAAACTTTTATATGCACTATAAAAGCAAAAATGTCATATGACTTGCTTATTTTAAGTAGTCATTTCATTCTAGTGGTCTGGAGCTGAACCTGCAAATCTCTGAAATATGCCTGTACCCACTTGGTGATAAAAGACACAAAGTTTTGGTTATTTATCAGAGAAATCACAGTGCAATCCTAATGAACCCTATTCTTTACTCTGCACCTCAAAACTGTCATTAGCCTTCTGAATTAGAAGTCAGGCATATTTTCCCCACATCCATCAATCTCCAGTATCTTTCATGTCAGCCTCTTCAAACAGTTTCTTTGAGTATTTTTCCCCTGTTTATGGTGTGGTATAAGGGACAAAATCAAGTTTTCCCTTCATCAAGAACTGGAGAATAATGAGACACTCTCTCAAGTCTCTGCAAAAATAAAATAAAAAATTATGTTCTCAACATTCTCTATGTCAAGTCTTATGTTTTACGTAAGTGATAGACAAACACTGGAAAAGCCACACTATTAAGCCCAGTGCCTTATTACTGTAGAATTTGAGAGCACTTGTTTTGACATCAATTGTTGTCAGTTTTGGGGACCACACCCAAATACGTGTTTTGGTATTGTTGCTGTTAAACTTAGTACCCCACTGAGCTATTATATATGACAGAAATTCTATAAGCAAGATTATATATGTCATCTAATTCAGTTTCCATAATATCCATATAATGCTACTATGATCTTTTTATAAGTGATAAAAACTAAAAATCTAAAATTTTACTTACTCCACTTCATCGTACTAAATTTAAGATCAAATTACTTATAAGTGGCAGAGCTGGGATTAGAGTCCAAGGTGTCAACCTCTCTATAAAATTAGAGTTTTGACGTAATCTTTTTTTTGTGTGTGTGGTACTGGAGATTGAACTCGGGGGTATTCTACCTCTGAGTTACACCCCCAGTCCTACTTTTTTATTATTTATTTTGAAACAGGGTCTCACTAAGTTGCGGAGTGCCTCACTAGGTAGTGAGGCTGGCTGCGACCCCAGATCCTTTGGTCTCAGCCTCCCGAATGCTGGGATTACAAGCGTGTGCCACCACACCTGACTTGACAATCTTTTGACGGCTTCATGTGTGCAAGAAATTGTAGATTCTTTTGCATTCATTATTTCATTTAATCTCAAAACAATGAAATTCCATGCATGAAGAAAACTGGAATGATTATATTCACTTTCCAAGATCATAAGGTAAATAATCATATAACTGGTACAAGATATATTTAATACAAATGCGTGCAAGTTCATTTGCACAGTCTTGCTTTCTCCCAATTATGTCTTGTTTATTTTACTAAAAATCCTACCTACTGTTTTCTGAAATTGTCTACTTTTCTTAAAGTGGTAAGGCAGAGATTTTTCATGACATAATTCATGCAAAGGCAGCATATTTTATTTCTTTATTCAAAATACCAATAATTAATTTAGAACTCCATTGAGCACTATGTAAAGAGGTATATAATAAATAAGCCAGGGTACTAGCCTTGATTAACTCACATTGCTACAGGAGAGACACTAAATAATTATAATATAACACTAAAAATTGTACTAGAACTAAAAACAATTACAACATATCATGTAAGCACTGACAGGGAACAGTTGCACTTAAAATGGTACTGGAGATGCAGTTGAAGACTAAGAATGTATACAGGTCAGTAAAAGAAAAAAAGACAAAGATCTGACACTGGAAAAATAATGAGAGCATGAATGTAAACTTTGGAGTAATTTGGTTTGATTGTGGCAAAGTATTCATGGAAAGTGGACACGACTAGCATTCAAAAAGGAAAGGGTAAATTATTCCAATATTTATAAAACTTATATTTCATTCATTTTGATAAGTCACATGCTCTTACAATCAGCTATTGGGCATGTATTTCCTGAGTTTTTGCTAGCCACCAGGGAGGAGATGGAAGTATAATGATATGAGAATTCTGGGAGCTATCATGATGCTATGAGGATTTAGTAGGATGAAGTAGAGGAAAATTTTCCAAGTGTACACCATCTTAAGGTGATGTTTCTTTCAAAGCTTTGAGATGGTACTCAGATATGTGTTGATATGAATTAATAAATCTAATTTTTAAAAGTTATTGCCTTTTTATAGTAGTTTTCAATTTACATAAAAAAATAAGCAGCTCAGACAGAAAGTTTCCACATATTCCCTCTCTACTACTTCTAATCAAAATGGATATCTTACTATTAATACTTTGCATTACTGTGACACATTTTTATAATTAGTGAACAAATATTGACATATCACAGTAAAAGTCCATAGCTTATATTAGGATCCACAAAGTTTTACATAAGTCTCACAGATCTAAAAATCCTCTGTGCTTCACCTATTTAACCCTTTTCTCCTGTTCCCTGAACTCTGGAAACCACAGGTTTTTTTTGTTTGTTTGTTTGTTTGTTTTTGTTTTTGTTTTTGTTTTTGTTTTGTCTACTGTTTTGCCTTTTCTAGGATATCATAAAGTTGAAATCATATGGCATGTAATTCTTGCAAATTAGCTTCTTTACTTAGTGAAATACATCTAAATCGCTCCCATTCTTTTTGTGGCTTGAAGACTTATTTTGCTGCTGAATAATATCTTATTATATGGATGTAGTGCCACAATTAACGTATCTACTCAGCTATGGAAGGGCACTTAGATAATTCCAGTTTTTGGTAATTATGAATAAAGCTGGGATAAATACTCAATTGCAGGTTTTTTTTTGTTTGTTTGTTTTTTTCAGGGACATGAGTACTAAAGCTGCAACATATGATAAAACTATATTTACCTTCATAGGAAATTTCCAAACTCTCTTACTAAGAGGATGCATCATTTTGCACTTCCAACAGGAATTAATGATAATTAATATTGCACTCCATCAGCATTTTGTAATGTCAGTTTGAGGAATTTTTTCCATAATATAATACATGTAGTGGTAAGTCATTTTTGTTTTTTTTTTTTTTTTTTTTTTTTTTTTTTTTTTTTTTTTTTTTTTTTTTTTTTTTTTTTTTTTTGCGGTACTGGGGATTGAACTCAGGGGCATTCTACCTCCGAGCTACACCCCCAGCCCTATTTTTTATTCTTTATTTTGAAACCGAGTCTCACTAAGTTGCAGAGTGCCTCACTAGGTACCTGAGGCTGGCCGCGAACCCGGATCCTCCGGTCTCAGCCTCCCGAATGCTGGGATTACAAGCGTGCGCCACCACGCCCGGCTTTCATTTTTGTTTTAATTTGTATTTCTCTATGCCATATGATGAGATATGTGTTTATTTCAATATGTGTTTATTTACCATCTCTATATATTTTTTAGCAAGATACTTGGTAAGATTTTTATCAGATACATATTTTGCCCAGTTTGGGGCACCTTATTTTTTTCAATTAGCAATATATTTTCACAGGTAATACAATTTTAATTTTATTGATTTGAAAGTTATTTTCCCCTGTTTTGGTTATTGCTTTTACTGTTATATATAAAAAATTACCATAAACCACTAGGTAACTTAGATTTTGATTAATGTATGCTATCTCTTAGAAGCTTTATAGATTTGCATTTCACATTTGGGTTCTTGATAATGTTAATATAAACAGTGTGAGGATTACATTTATATTATTGTTTGTATGCAGATTCCCAGTGCTCCTAGCATATTTTTAAAGACAATTATGTATTCTTTATGGAGTTGGCTTTGCCCTTTGTCAAAGGTCAATTGACTCTCTCTCTTTCTGTTTGTGTTTGCATTTCTTGACATTTTATTCTGTTCCACTTATTTTTTTTTCTAGTCAATCCCACTCCATCTTGAATATTGTAATTTTAGAGTAGCTGTTGTCAATTATTTCGGATTTTCTAAATAAACAATCATTACATCTGTGAACAAATATGGTTTTATTTTTTTCTCCAATCTGTGTGCTTTTTTATTTTCCTTTTCTTTCCTCACTGAACTTGCTAGGTCTTCCAGTTAATGTTGACTTGTTGTGATAAGAGAAGATATCTTTCTCTGTGGTCAGTTTTAAAGAAAATCATCATTTTTCAGCCACTCAGCATGATGTTAACTCTGTTCCTGATGGTATTCTTCATCAAGCTGAGGAAGTATCCCTCTAACTCCAGGTCACTGAAATGTTTATTATAATGGGTATTGATTTTTTTTTCAAATCTATTTCTCTATTTCTTGATATGATAATGCTTTTTCCTCTTTTGGCTATCAAAAATATATATTTCATCAAGTAATATTTTCATTTGAATGAGTTTCACATAGCAGGAATAAATTTCACTTAGTTCTGTTGTATCACCCATTTCATAAATTGGTGGATTTGATTTGATAAAGATTTTGTTCAGGACTTTTTCACCTATGTTCATAAGAGATCCTAGACCATAATTTTTATTTGCTTTTCATTTTAGAGTAAAACTGGCTTTATTGAGTTATAATATGACTCCCTCTGTTTCTATTTTCACTGTGTGTCTGTATATGAAAATACCAATGTCAATCTCAATACTCTGTATGGAAAGGGAGGAGATGAGGAGGTGGGAGGCATACCAAGTATTGTGTGCATGTATGTTATTGTCAACATGATTTACATTATGATGTGAGATGATAATGGACAAGCACATTAAAAAAAAAGAAACTTTAAAGAATACTAACTTTTACTCTTCCATTTTTTTTCTCTGATGTCCACCTTCACATTCTTTTCACTTTGTGTGGCACTGAAAAACTTCAGAATATTGCAAAGACAAATTGAACTTTGTTCAGTGTGAGTGTTTTGGTGTATGGCTATCAGTTATTTCACTATTTATTGAAGTTATTGATGATAGGAATGATTTCCCTGATTGCTCAGCTACTCATTGTGTCAACTTACGTGGCATACTATTACCACAAATATGTGGATCATAGAGGAAAAACAATACTTGGTATGTAAGCTGTGGGAAATGCTATTCATTTGGAGTTGTGAAAGATGAAAGTGAAAGATTAATTCCTCATTGATGTCTTGTAAATCAGAATTTCTACCATATCTGAAAAGTACAATGGTATAAACATCCCATTAAGAGGGCAGTGATTAGGGGAAAGGGCTACTTATTTTTCAATATCCAATTTATCAACATTGCCTATTCATTTGACCATTCACTATTTTTAAAATGTTTAAGTGTTCTCCAGTAATGTGTTTTTCATAAACCATATTTTATACCTGCATGTTTCTGTTATGTTCAATAATATTCTGCTGATTTGCCTATTTTATACAATTTTAATTTGTGAAGCTATGTAGTATATTTGAGAATATAATAGCATAAATCCCAAAATATTCCTGAAGATTGTCATACTGGAAATACATATTAAGGTTAAAAGCAAAGAAAAGAGAAATAAATTTATAAAAATAGTGCATTGAGTACATGGCTCAAATATAGAAGAGTTTCAAAGATCAAGTGATTATTATAAACGGTCTACCTACTACATATTTTCATGCACTTATGTATTCAAGACGTTACTCAAATATTTTCATACTTTAATAAGTTTTGCACATCATATATTATATTTAGTTCTAAGTATGTGATAATTTTAATACTAATTAAAATATAGTATAAAAAATTGCTAGCCTATATTTTATATGATTAAGAATATATTTTCAATGAAACCTAGATTTATAGTTCAATATTTTTCATTGTATTTTAAAAATTTGTTATTGTGTTCTTGATTCCATACTTTCTTTTTCAATATGTGCTTTTGATTTATTATTTCTCAGTTTATTTGATGCCCCCCAGTTGAATCCAAGCCTGCTATAGCCACTTCCATCATTGTAGCACCCCCATGGCCAGTATATCACTAAATGAAAACCCCTGGATAGGTATTTTTCTATGAATTAAACATGTTGATCACACAGCTGATGGCATTAGTATGTCATTTTTATATTGAGAAATAAATAATTACTTTATGTCATTTAATGGTCAATTTTTTTCTTTTTTCTTAGCCAACATGGGAAAAATCATAAAGTTTCTGCGATGTTCCTCAAAGTGGATAGCGACTACATCAAAAGAAATAAATAACTGAATTATTTATGGCTAAATTTGGGTGATGATCCTTGAATTGTCAATGTGCCAACTTCTACTGTGATTACCCAAGACTGAGATTGTGTGACATTTGCTATTTACAACAAGCAAACAAAAATTCACAGGTACAATAATTTACCATTGTATTTAATTATTGAAGTTTTTTGAAGAAATTTATTTATTTTAAAATGCCATTTAAAGAAAGAAATTGCATGTTTCTGAATGCAGATATTCAAAATTTGTAATTTCCTAAAACTATTGTTTGTGAGTCAATATTGTTTGTTAGAAAAATTAACATGATTTTGTTCATTTTTAACTATTATTTTGGAAATTATTTTATTTTGTTGTGATATATTCCTTTCTTATAAAAATATAAAATGTGACATTTAAAGTTATGAATTCTAGGTTTACATAAATGTACATATACATATATAATCTTGTATGTACAATAGACTAACCATGTGACTGAAAGGAAATATAAATTTTACAGATTTTAGTATTTTTATCATTAATATGTCATATTGCCTTAAATTATGAAATACTTTTAGTATTTAATTTATTTGTGAAGAATCAAAGATTACAAAGTATACAGTAGCCCAACTAACACATACTAGCCAATAGTGTCCATACTTCAACTAATATGTACTAGACAATATAATTGTGATTAAGATTTCATTGTGACTTCAAAAAATATATATTTCGTGATTTATTCCATAAAATATATGTGGTATTTTTGCTATTTTTCTCTTACAATATGCAAAACTGTTAAAAAAAAAAAAACAACTAGCAATACACATTAAAAACCGCATCAAGAAGGTTGTATACCATGACCAAGTCAGGTGCATCCAAAGGATGCAAGCCTGGTTCAACAAATGAAAAACAATCCATGTAATTCACCACATAAACAGAATCAAAGACAAAAATCACATGATCATTTCATTAGACACTGAAAAAGCATTTGATAAAATCAAACACCCATTCATGCTAAAAAGCACAGAGAATTGGACTATAAGAAACAAACTTCAACATCATAAAGACAATATACAACAGGCCCACAGCCAACATTATATTAAATGGAGAAAAACTGAAAGATTTCCCGCTAAGAACAGGAGCAAGACAAGGATGTCCATTATCACCACTTCTGTTCAATCTAGTACTTGAGACTCTAGTGAGAGCAATAAGGCAAGAGAAGGAAATTGAAGGTGTAAAAATAGGAAAAGAAGAACTAGAATGATCCCTTTTTATAGATGACATGATACAATACTTAGAAGAACAAACAAAGTCAACCAAAAAGCTTATAGAACTGATCAACAAATTCAGCAAAGTGTCTAGATACAAAATCAATTTTAAAAAATCAGTAGCTTTCCTGTATGCTCACTATAAATCCACTGAAAAGGAAATCCAAAAAACAATTCCACTCACAATACCACCCTGAAAAATAAAATACTTAGGGATAAACCTAACCAAGGAGGTAAAAGACTTCTATAAAGAAAACTATAAAAAGTTGAACAAAGAAATCAAAAAAGACCTTAGAAGATGGCAAGATGTTCCATTCTCTTGGATAGGCAGAATAAATATCATCAAAATGGTCATTCTCCCAAAAGTGATCTACAAATTCAATGCAGTACCCATAAATTACCAAGGACACTCCTCACAGACATAGAAAAATTAGTCCTTAAATTCATTTGACACAACAAAAAGCCCATAATAGCCAAAGTAGTTCTTAGTAACGAGAACCATGCAGGAGGTAATCACAATATCTGACTTTACAGCATGACATTGGCACAAAAGCAGACACATAGATCAATGGAAGAGAGTAGAAGACTCGGAAGAAAATCCACACACTTACAGTTAATTGGTTTTTGACAAAGGGCCAAAAACATAAACTAGAAAAAAGATACCTTTTTCAACAAATGGTGTTGACAAAACTGGTTAACCATAATGCAGGAAAATGGAAATAAACCCCACTTTCTCACCCTGCACAAGAGTCAATTCAAGATGGATCAAATACCTGGAAGTCAGGCCAGAGACCTTGCAGCTACTTGAAGAGAGCATAGGCCCAACACTTGAACACATAGGCACAGTTATAGAAATTTCTCAACAAGACCCCCAAAGCACAAGCAACTCAAAGGAAGATCAATACATGGGTTTGCATTAAACTGAAGTGCTTCTGTGCAAACTAGGAAACTATCAAGAACCTCAACCAAGAGCCCACAAAATGGGAGAAAATGTTTGCCAGCTAGAATATCTAGAATGTACAGAGAACTCAAGAAACTTGCGGCTAAGAAAACAAATAACCCAATCGAAAAATGGGAAAATGATCTAAATAGACACTTCAATAAAAAAGAAATACAAATGACCAATAAATGTATGAGGAGATGTTGAACATCATTAGCAGAGAGATGTAAATCAAAACTACCTTGTGATTTTACCTAACCTCAATTAGAATGTCAACCATGAAAAACACAAACAACAGATGCTGTAAAGAATGTGGAGAAGTGGGACCCCTAATACATTGTTGGTGGAATTGCAGATTAGTGCAAGCACTGGAAAACAGTATGGTGGATCCTCCAATGAATAGGAATAAACCTACCATATGGCCAGCAGTACCACTTCTGGGTATCTACCCAAAAGAATGGAAACCAAACTATCAGACCAATGCATGTGTATCTATGTTTATAGCTACACAATTCATAATTGCCAAACTATGGAAGCAGCCAAGATGTTCATCAACAGATGAATGGATTAAAAAACTATGGAATATGTACACAATGGGATTTTACTCAGCCATAAAAAAATTATTTTATTTGCAGGGAAATTGATGAAATGAAAAACATTATGCTAAGTGAGATTACTCAGTCACAAAATGTAAAGAATAGTGTACTCTCCATAATATCCAGAAGCTAGGAAGAAAATGAGACATAAGAGGGACTCTAGACAAAGAAGGAGAAACCTTATATGAGGAAAGAAGGTGACTCAACTGAAGGTGATGAGGGAGGATGAAACACCTTATTACACATGATGTACTTTCACAAACACATCAAAGTCAATCACTAAACTGAATTTGGGAGGGAGGAGTAGAGGATTGGGTAGGAATTGGGGAAGTGTTAAATGATAGAGGTGCACATGTAAATGATTGATGTGTGCATGTATGTCTTTACCAGCTTGTACCTAACATAGATGCATGATTACAATGTATAAATAATAAAGAGGACATATTTCAGGTTCTAATTTTATAAAATCTTGCAATTTTTGTAATGAAGTTTCCTGAGTAATAAGCATGAAGATAATGCACATATACACCTAATACCTAAGTAAGAAAGTATAGTTGTACATCATTTTGTGTGTGTGTGTGTGTGTGGCACTGGGTATTGAACCCAGAGGCATTCCACCTTTGAGCTACAACCCCAGCCCTATTTTTTATTCTTTGTTTTGAAACAGGGTCTCACTAAATTGCAGAGGGCCTCACTAAGTAGCTGAGGCTGGCCACGAACCCGGATCTTCCTGTCTCAACCTTCCAAGTACTGGGATTACAAGCGTGCGTCACCACACCTGGCTTCAGTTGTATATCTTTCATGTGAATATAAATAGAAGTAATACAAATACAAATAAAATAAATATAAATTATAATAATATACACATCATATCCCTAGGTACATGTGACATATTTTCATACTTATAGTCATACAGCATATATGTTCATGTATATGAATAATATATAATTATGTATTTAAAGATTTATTTATGTATATAATATACATATAAAGATGGCGCCCAACTTACAATAACTTGAGTTAAAAATTTTTGTAATATTGTGAAATTAATATATACTTAAACTCTATGGCAAATGTCAAATTTTGCTTTTTCCTTGAGCTAATAATATGAAATAGAATACTACCTTTCAATGCTGGGCAGCAGCAGCTTGCTGTATACACTAATCGACTATGTATTCAAGAGAGTACAACAACCCAAACTCTACTTTGTTTCTCAGGTATGATCTTCACTATGTTAAGTGTCTTTTTTTTTTTTTATTTTTTTTTAATTTTTTATTGTAGTAATTCGTGCAACATAGCATATATCTTTGTTAAGTACAAGTTGTTAACAACATATTTGCACACACTTCTCATTTGACCCCTTCCCCAATTCCCACCCCATTCCCTCCCCCTCCCTCCCCCTCCCTCCCCCTCAGGTTCACATCAGTGAGTGACCTTGATATGATTGTGTAAGTACATCATGTGCTTTAGGGCGTCCCTCTGCCCCCTGCGTCCACTACAATTAAATCAACTTCATTGCTTATCGAGGATCTCTACTTTTCATCTGGAGATCCTCTTATGCCACATCCCCTCCCTAGCATCCACATATTAGGGAGAACATATGCTTCTTAACTCTTTGTGACTGACTAATCTCACTTAACATAATGTTTTCCAGTTGCATCCATTTCCCTGCAAAGAACATGATTTTATTCTTCTTTATGGCTGAGTAAAATTCCATTGTGTACATATCCCATA
>PVLC010012954.1:11655-43069 GCA_004027655.1 Graphiurus murinus | reverse complement strand
CCCCTGAGTTCAATCCCCAGTACCGCAAAAAAAAAAAAAAAAAAGGCCTATGCCATAAAAAATTCTAGAAAGAGGGCATGAAACAGAAAGTGCAGCCCTCACCTCAGCACTGGCATCTCTGCCTTTGGAGGTGAGGACACTGGGGCCCAGGGCCCAGCACAGCCGCAACCAGTCCCTCGTACCCTCTCGTCCACTTCCAATTTTCCCTCTTTCAAATCCCTTCTTGCTGCAGACACTTTCCCAGCTGGAGACCCAGGTTGTGCTGTAATCCAACATGGAAGCAAACTCCCTATCCAGCCAGCCCCTGGACTGGCGTGGTAACCATGTGGACAGAGCATAAGGAGAGAAGATAGAGCAGGGTTTGGTGACCTATACTTGTAATTCTAGTACCTGGGAGGCTAAGACAGGAGGACTGCAGGTTCGAGGACAGCCTCAGCAAGTAGTGAGACTCTCATCAACCTAGCAAGACTCTGTTTCCAAACAAGAAATAAAACTGGGCTAGAGGTGTAGCTCGAAGGTAGAATGCCTCTGGGTTCAATCCCCAGTACCACAAAAAGAAAAGAAAAGAGAGAGAGAGAAAAGATAGGCACACCAGGCTAGGCTGTCAATACAGTTCTGCACTGCACACTGGGCAAGTCTCTGTGTCTCTTTGGACTTCTATTTACTTGTCTATAAAATAGTCAATAATCATCCTTGCTGATCTTATTATAAATCCAAGGTAGTGCTGTTTCTCTGCCTTAACACAACAACCACACACACCCACACAGAAAAACTGCCCGTTGCTTGTTTTGTTTTCTGTCACTTAGGCTGCAAGCCCACAGGGCAAGAATCTTTTGTTCCTTGTGCCACAGCTGCTGCTGAATAAATGTCACCAGTAATGAGAATATTGGGAACAGATTGTAGCGTCTGCTCCTGTGTTTTCCAGGCACTGGTCACCAGCCCAGCCCCATTTGGCCCCCAGGGGTGAGTCTCTGGATGCAAAGCTGAAGATTCAGTCCTTTAGTAAGGAAGTCACTCAGCTGCTGGGTCCAGATAAGTCATTATTCATCAAGTACGGGCTGAGCACCTACTATGTGCCTGGTGTGTAAATACTGTGGCAAGGAAGTCAGCATAGACGCTCTCCTACAGAGCTTACCATCTAGTGCTCCATGGCCACCGGCTCTCGTTAGAGGCTAGAATCTTCGTTAGTGTATGTGGTTTCTTCCCTCAGACTCTCATTTCTTACTTTTGTTGACAGAGGTGTTCCTCAAGAAGTCGCTACAATGGTGGTGACAGAAAGTAACATTAAAAAGGGCCAGTGCTTGAGCCGGGTGTGGTGGCGCACGCTTGTAATCCCAGCATTCGGGAGGCTGAGACTGGAGGATCCGGGTTCGCGGCCAGCCTCAGCTACTTAGTGAGGCACAACGCAATTTAGTGAGACTCGGTTTCAAAATAAAGAATAAAAAATAGGGCTGGGGGTGTAGCTCGGAGGTAGACTGCCCCTGAGTTCAATCCCCAGTACCGCAAAAAAAAAAAAAAAAAAAAGGGCCAGTGCCACAGAAGATCCTAGAGAGAAGGCACAAGATCTGCCCAAGTTCCCCTTTAGCTTGATATACTGAGATTCCTTTTCAGAATTCCTCCTCAAGCCTTAGGGGTCCTGAGAGCAAGGTTCTGGACTTCTGTAAAATTCTACCCAATTGTTTGTTTGTTGGTTTGTTTGTGGTACTGGGGATTGAACCCAGGAGCATTCTACCTCAGAGCTACACCCCCAGCCCTATTTTATTTTTTTATTTAGACACAGGGTCTCACTAAGTTGCAGAGAGTCTAAGTTGCTAAGCTGGCCTTGAATCTGCAATCCTCCTGTCTCAGCCTCCCAAGTAAGCCACCACGCCTGGCTTACTCTGCCCAGTTTGATCACCAGAACTAAAATTCACATTTGTGGCTTAGAGTTATGGTTTCATTGTTATGAGGATCTGGCACCCCACCCCCACCTCCAACAACACTGTTACTCATTCTCATATTCTTTCTTCTTCTCTCTCACACTCTCTCTCTCATTCTCTTTCTCTCTCACACACACACATGGTGTGAACTCCTGGAAAGATTTGCTCTACCTTTGTGGTTATTGATTCATCATTTTTTCCTGTAGATTGTAGCCCTAAATTTGTGCCCAAAGTTCTCACAGGATGGACTTGAACAATAACTTCCAATACTACCATTTGCTCATTTACACAGTGAGAAGGAAATCACTCAGTTATCTTCACTAGCTTAAAATTGGGGAGTTAGTCTACTGGACAGGTTTAGGGACCTTGCCAGGCATGGTGGCACACACTTGTAATCCCAGTACTTGGGAGGCTGAAACAGGAAGATTGCAGGTTCGAGGCCAGCCTCACCAACTTAGTGAGAACCTGTTTCAAAAAAATAAAAATAGAGCCGGGCGTGGTGGCGCACGCTTGTAATCCCAGCATTCGGGAGGCGGAGACAGGAGGATCTGGGTTTGTGGCCAGCCTCAGCTACCTAGTGAGGCACTCCGCAACTTAGTGAGACTCAGTTTCAAAATAAAGAATAAAAAATAGGGCTGGGGGTGTAGCTCAGAGGTAGAATGCCCCTGGGTTCAATCCCTAGTACCACAATAAATAAATAAATAAATAAATAAATAAATAAATAAATAAATAATTTTAAAAAATAGGGCTAGGGGTATAACTCAGAGGTAGAATGCCCCTAAGTTCAATCCATGGTACCATCAAAAAGGAAAAAAAAAAAAAATGTGACTTGAACTGAAGTAGCCAAACCATCTGTAGTAAATTTCAGATTAGAATACACTTAGAATAAGCCAGGCGTGGTGGTGCACACTTGTAATGCTTGTAATCCCAGTACTTGGGAGGCTGACACTGGAGGATCACAGGTTTGAAGACAGTTTCAGCTACTTAGTGAGGTCCTCCACAACTTAGTGAGACCCTGTTTCAAAAATAAAAAGAAGCCGGGCGTGGTGGCGCACGCTTGTAATCCCAGCATTCGGGAGGCTGGATCCGGGTTCGCGGCCAGCCTCAGCTACCTAGTGAGGCACTCCGCAACTTAGTGAGACTCGGTTTCAAAATAAAGAATAAAAAATAGGGCTGGGGGTGTAGCTCGGAGGTAGAATGCCCCTGGGTTCAATCCCCAGCACCACACACACATACAAAAAATACATTTAGAATAGACTTGTTAATCTTTCTTTTGCCATGGCCAAGGGTATAGTATAGGGTGGGTGTGTATCTTCAGAGGGAAGATGGTTGGGAAGAGGGAAAAGGAATGCCTTTTGTTCCATCATAAAATCCTTGAAATTCTCAAATGTTTGTGTTCACTCCAGAAAGAAGCTTCCTACTGATCGCTTGAGAGAACTGGTAGCTAATTACCAGCTTTCCCAGCTGGATGTGAGTTGAGGTGTGGGAGGTGGCACCTCCTGATGGTGGTGATGAAGATGTTGTGCCTTCTTGTTGCCTGAAGAGCCCACAGATAGCTTCATTTGAGTTTTCACACCTTCTGGAAGATTTTTATACCTTCCAGAGTTCCTCTTTAGAATTCCTGTACCCAAGCCTGGCCTGGTGGTATACACCTGAAATCCCAGTGCTTGGGAGGCTGAGACAGGAATATCACAGGTTTGAGGACAGCCTCAGCAACTTAGACCCTCAGCAAGTTAGCAAGACCCTGTTTCAAAACAGAAATAAGAGCCGGGGTATGGTGGTGCACACTTGTAATCCCCGTACTTGGGAGGCTGAGACAGGAGGGCTGGAGGTTCACAGCCAGCCTCAGCTATTTAGTGAGGTGTTCTGCAACTAAGAACCTGTTTCAAAATAAAGAATAAAAATAGGGCTGGGGGTATAGCTTGGAAGTAGAATGCCCCTGGGTTCAATCCCCAGTACCACAACAAAATAAAAGGAATTCCTGTACCCAATGGTTGTATATATTAGAAATAAATTTTCATGGCATCATAAGAAAAGACATGCTCAAAAATAGCTGGGCCGAGCCGGGCGTGGTGGCGCACGCTTGTAATCCCAGCATTCGGGAGGCTGAGACCGGAGGATCCAGGTTCGCGGCCAGCCTCAGCTACCTAGTGAGGCACTCCGCAACTTAGTGAGACTCGGTTTCAAAAATAAAGAATAAAAAAATAGGGCTGGGGGTATAGCTCGGAGATAGAATGCCCCTGAGTTCAATCCCCAGTACCGCAAAAAAAAAAAAAAAAATAGCTGGGCCGGGCATGGTGGTGCACACTTGTAATCCCAGTACTTGGGAGACTGAGACCAAAGGATCTGGGTTCACAGCCAGCCTCAGCTACTTAGTGAGGCCTTCCACAACTTAGTGAGACCCTTTTTCAAAATAAAAAATAAAAAATAGGACTGGGGGTGTAGCTCGGAGGTAGATGGCTGGGCAAGCTGGGTGCGGTGGTGTATGCCTGTAATCCCAGTACTTAGGAGGCTGAAACAAGAGGATCACGGGTTCAAGGACAGCCTCAGCAAGTAGTGAGAGTCTCATCTATCTAGCAAGAACCTGTTTCAAAATAAAAAAAAAATAGTAGGGGTGTAGCTCAGAGGTAGAATGCCCCTGGGTTCAATCCCCAGTACCACAAAAAGGGAAGGAAGGAAGGAGGGAGGGAGGGAGGGAGGGAGGGAGGGAGGAAGGTAGATAGATGCTGGGCAAGGTGATTTTACTTTTTGCAAAAAGGGTCTTGCCACCAGGGAATGGGTATGCAAGCACAAATGGCAGAACCCCATTGGGTCTTTCATTCCTCACATGAAGTTTCTGCACTGAACCCCTTTGGTGGGAGCACAGCTTCACAATCTTCACACAATTGGCTAGAGGGGACACCAGGGGAGGGGCTGGGGATTGGACTCAAAGACATTCTATCTCCGAGCTACACCCCCCAGCCCTATTTTATGATTTTTGTGGTACTGGGATTTGAATCCAGAGACATTCTACCTCTGAGCTACATCCCTAGATCTATTTTATTCCTTATTTGGAAACAGGATCTTACTAGGTTGCTGAGAGCCTCGCTAAATTGCTGAGGCTATCCTCGAACCTGTGATCCTCCTCAGCGTCCCAAGTACTAGGATTACAAGCGTGCACCACCATGCCAGGCTCTTATTTTTATTTTTTAAACAGAGTCTTGCTAGGTTGATGAGTCTTGCTATTTGCTGAGGCTGTCCTCAAACCTACACTTCTCCTGTGTGCCAACACACCCAGCTGGCAGGGTTTCTTTTTTCCTTTGTTTTTTTAAGGTTCTGAGAACTGGCAAGACATCTCCAGAGATCAGGAAAGGACTAGGATAACAGCAAGCTGAACCCCTGAGGGTCAGCAGTGGGGGGTTTCACAGGAGGAAACATCTGGAAACACCCAGGGCCCACACACAGAGAAGGGGCCTGTAGAGAGCAGCACAGCTGTCGTGCAACACAACCTCCCAGCTCAAATCAGCAGCAGCCTCCCCCTCTGCTACTGACTCTTCATCCCAAGGCCACCAGAGTAGAGGAGCCAAGGTGGGGCTGAGCAGCCCCCTCTGCGGGTAGCCTTGCCTTTGGGGGACTTGAACTACTCCCAGTTACTGATCCTAATGTTATCATGGAGCCTGATACCAGGCTCCTCCCTCCTAAAATCTGGGTCTCTGGGCCTATTGGGTTTTGGTCTCAGAATCTAACCTAGTACAAAGCTAGCTCATCCTAATGGTTCCTCTCAGGGCCTGTTTCCTGACATGTAATACAAGTATTCTAGTCTCCACAAAGTTATCATGAGGAATGAGTACCGTCAACCCCTAGTACTGCAAGAAGAAAAAACTTCAGTTCTTTCAAAATTCACCTTAGCACCATCTTCCTTGATCCCCTTCTCCTGCTGCCCTGAACTCTAAAACTGGGCAGGAAAGGGGAGGTGCCAAGAGATGGCAAAACTGTTTATGCGCCTGCCTTTCTCCAGCTTGAGGTTCCAGCCTCTCATATAGTTTTAGAAAAGGCACCTCTGAATTTCCATTCTCATCTATAAAACTAGCTAATAATGTTACTAAGATTAGCCAGGTATGTAGGCACACTCCTGTAATCCTAATACTTGGGAGGCTGAGACAGGAGGATTGCAGGTTCAACCCAGACTTGGGAACTTAGTGAAGCTCTCAGCAACCTAGTGAGACCCTACTTCCAAATAAGAAGAAAAAAAAAATCAAGCTGGGGGTGTAGCTTAGAGGTAGAATGCCTCTGGGATCAATCCCTAGTACCACCCCCACCACCCCCTCAACAACCTAAGATTATTGTGAGAATAAAGTAAATCAAGCCAAGCATGGTATTGTATGCCTGTAACCCCAGTACTTGAGAGGCTGAGACAGGAGGTTTCCAGGTTCACAGCCAGCCTTGACAACTTAGTGAGACATTGCTTCCAAACAGAAGAATAAAATAGAGCTGGCGGTGTAGCTTGGAGATAGAATGCCCCTAGGTTCCATCCCCAGTACAAAAAAGAAAAAAAGTTATAAATGGGCTAAATTCACCAAATGAGTCTCCAAATGGGTTAGAAACAGGTTATTTGTGAGACACCCCTGAAAAGAGTTCTAAAAGAACTCCCTCTTTATCTTCCAAGCCAACAGAACTGCCAGCAGCCCTTAGCATCTCACAGGGCAGACAAGCTTCTCAATGCTTCATCAGTACCTGACTATAACACCTTGCTCATATCATACATTATTGGCAGTGGATTATGTATATAATAAAGTCTCAAAATTCCTTTAGGCACCAACTTTTATTTACCCAACTTCCTGCTTTCTCTTAATATTCAGAACATTATATAAACATTATAAGCCAAACCAATCTCTTTTTGACCAGGGGTTGGTAGGAGCCATCATGTTACAAACTGGTGGCAGATCCACAACTGCTTTTAAGTTCTTCTGGCTCTTCTCAGCCTCTAGTTATCACTTCCCTTGTCCTTTCTTGGCTATCCCTTAGCAGTCCATTCTAACTCCTGTGAAACAGGGACTAAAAGGACCAACTTCAGTGTTCTGAGGTTTGAGAGACGCCCAGAGCTAAGTAAGACAAGCTCTCAGGAACATTCAAACTCCACAATTCTTTGCCTTTTGATAGAGCTCCTTCTTATCTGTCATGGGCTGAGAAACCAGTGAATGTGGAAACCAAGCACAGGGGTCTAAGTCCACAAGGCAGGTAAAGGGCCTGGGTGGTGAAGCATGTGGGCTTTGGGGCCACTACTACCAACTTCTAGCCCCGGGAAGGACTGACTGCACAGTTCCAAGACCCCTGAGCTCACGGCTCCCTGTGGACGTCTCTCTTGGCTCTGTCTTGACCGGGGCCTCTCAATGCTCCCTTGCCACACTTGAAACAGTATGGGGAATGCAGCAGAGGCCAAAGACTGCGTGGGCAGCCCCATGGAGTCGACAGGGGACACTGACACAGCAATCACAAAGTTGGTGCCATTTGCTCTTGGGGAGGAGGACTGGGGTCCCAACAGGGTGCGGCGGGAAGGAGAAGGGCAGCACGCCCTCAGTAGCGGTAGTGATCGGGCTTGAAGGGGCCTTCCCGGGACATGCCCAGATACTGGGCCTGCTTCTCAGTCAGCTTGGTCAGCTTCACATTCAGCTTGCCCAGGTGGGCTTCAGCCACCGCCTCATCCAGCTGAGGAGAAACAAAGGAAAACCCAAATTAACGCCATGTTCTTGGACCCATACCTGAAGCCAGCTACCAAGAGGGGCAGAAACTGCTCTGTTGCTGCCATGTGTGTTTTACAGTCCTCACTGCCAGTCTCAGCAGATGTGTTGTTTTGATTGCCTATTTCCCTGTCAAGGAGCCACACAGCTGAGCATGGTGGTACATACCTATATTCCCCATACTTGGGAGGCTGAGACAGGAGGGTTGCAGGTTTGAAGCTGGTCTCAGCAAGTTGATGAGACCGATTTTTTTTTTTTTTTTTTTTGCGGTACTGGAGATTGAACCAGAGGTATTCTACTTCTGAGCTACACCCCCAGACCTTTTTTTTTTTTTTATTTCTTATTTGGAAACAGGGTCTCACTAGGTTGATGAGAGTCTCACTAACTTGCTGAGAGCTGTCCTCGAACCTGTGATCCTCCTATCTAGCCTCCCAAGTTCTGAGATTACAAGCGTGTACCACCACACTCGGCATTTTTTTTTTTTTTTTTGGTCTTTTTTGATACCAGGAATCAAACCCAGGGCATTGTGCTGCAAGGCATGCCCTTTGTCACTGAGCTACATCCCAGCACCCACCTATATTTAGAAATGGAGGCTCAGCCGGGCGTGGTGGCGCACGCTTGTAATCCCAGCATTTGGGAGACTAAGACCAGAGGATCCGGGCTTGTGGCCAGGCTCAGCTACCTAGTGAGGCACTCCGCAACTTAGTTAGACCCGGTTTCAAAAAATAGGGCTGGGGGTGTAGCTCAGAGGTAGAATGCCTCTCCCCAATACCGCAAAAAAAAAAAAAAAAAAAAAAAAAAATGGAGGCTCAGAGAAGTTAAATAATTTGCTCCAATCCTGTCATGTCCCACTCTGGCCACCTAAGTCCTGACACTGTGAGTGTATCCCACGTTCCACTCTGAGCCTCAGTTTCCCCTTCGATCAAGTGGGAGTAATAATTTCTGCACCACAGAGGACCCTGGAAAGTCGTCTAAGAGGCCAGATGTCTAGCAAGCCCTGTGAGGGGGCCCAGGGTGGATGCATGGCCCTCGGCTTGAGGCAGAAGGAGAACCCACCTTCTTGGGCAGGAAGTGGACCCCCACAGGGTACTTGTCCGCATGGGTCCATAGCTCAATCTGCGCCAGCACCTGATTGGTGAAGGAGTTGCTCATCACGAAGCTGGGGTGACCCATGGCGCATCCCAGGTTGACCAGCCGGCCCTCAGCCAGCAGGATGATGCGACGCCCATTCTTCAGCCAGTACCGGTCTACCTGCAAGGCACCCAGGCGAGAGTGAGGGCTGGTACTCAGAGAACAACACCAGCCAAGAACCTCACAAGGCTGGTGGGTGGCGGGGCACCCCACAAGCAACTCTATGCCCCCCAGTGGCCCCTGGGGCAGGGCTGGGCTCTCACCTGGGGTTTGATGTTGACCTTCTCCACGGCATTCTCATTGAGCCACTTCACGTCAATTTCCACATCAAAGTGCCCAATGTTACACACGATGGCGTCGTCCTTCATCTGCTCAAAATGCCTGTGGGAGAGCCCAAGCCCACAGGAGACCATCAGGGACAAAGACCAGCCCAAGCCTGCCGCCCTCCCCTGCTCCCCAGGACCCCCAGCACCTACCGGCCAAGGATGATGTCCACACAGCCTGTGGTGGTGACAAAGATGTTGCCCTCCTTGCAGGCCTCATCCATGGTGGTCACCTCGTAGCCTGTGTAGACAACAGCGGGGGTCACCCCGATCGCCTCGCCCCTCCTCTGGCCCTGGTGGCCGACAGTCATCCCTCACCCTTCGTACCCTCCATGGCAGCCTGCAGTGCGTTGATGGGGTCGATCTCGGTGATGATGACACGGGCTCCGAAACCTCTCAGTGCCTGGGCACAGCCCTTGCCCACGTCGCCATAGCCTGCCACCACCGCCACCTTGCCCGCGATCATCACATCTGTGGCCCTTTTGATGCCATCTATGAGGGACTCCCGGCAGCCATAGAGGTTGTCAAACTTGCTCTGAAAGGAGAGGGGTGAGGGGGTGATGGAGCAGCAGAGCCCTGAGGCCAGGCTGCAGAGTACTCCCCAGGGCCCAGGAGTCTCAGACCACTCAGCATCTCAGCTCTGGTGACCCTCTGAAACCCCTCACCCCGATCCCCTCTGACACCTCCCCAGCCTTTCTCTGCTGGTTCAGAAGCCTTCCCAGGATCAACCACTAGGAGAGACTGCTGGGCCAAAGAATTTGCTGAACTTAGCCGGGCGTGGTGGCGCATGCTTGTAATCCCAGTACTTGGGAGGCTGAGACAGAAGGATCTGGGTTCGCGACCAGCCTAAGCTACTTAGTGAGGTGCTTGGCAACTTAATGAGACCCTGTTTCAAAATAAAGAATACAAAATAGGGCTGGGGGTATAGCTCAGAGGTAGAATGCCCCTGAGTTCAATCCCCAGTACCGCAAAAAAAATTTGCTGAACTTTAAAGCTCTTGACGATCAAAGACATAATGCTCTCAATACCCCCAGCCCTATTTTTTATTCTTTTATTTTGAAACCAAGTCTCACTAAGTTGCGGAGTGCCTCACTAGGTAGCTGAGGCTGGCCTCAAACCCGGATCCTCCGGTCTCAGCCTCCCGAATGCTGGGATTACAAGCGTGAGCCACCACACCTGGCTCTTCCCTTCTTTTTATGGGGGAGTAAGAGTGAGCACTGGTGATAGAACCCAGGGGTTCTATCTCTGAGCTACACTCCCAGCCCTTTTTTTACTTTGAAACCAGGTCTTCCTAAGTTACTAAGGGCCTAAGTTGCTGAGGCTAGCCTCGAACCTTCAATCCTCCTGTCTCAGCCTCCCAAGTACTAGGATTGCAGGTGTGCACCACCACACCTGGCTGGTTCTTCCCTTTTTTAATGCACTCAACAGCTTCAGTCTCTAGCCCCTTTCACCCCTCAGACCAGGGCTTCAGGTCCCTCACCTGTAGCCTTCCTGAACACCTCTGTTCAGAGTGATGATGACACATGTTGAGAAATCCCTCAGGGCCTGGGCACAGCCCTTAACCACTCCCCAGAGCTCGATACCACTGCCAACGGCCCGCATCATTGTGTCCGTGGCTTGTTGAAGCCATCTATGAGGGCCTAAGCTATACCAGGAGCCAACAGCTGGAGCTATCACTGCCCCAAGGCTCACCTTGGTGACCGAGTCATTGACATTGATGGCAGGCACCTTCAGTATCCCATTAGCCATCATCTTGTATAGGTTGTGGACCCCAGTCGTAGTCTCCTCTGAGATGCCTCGGATGCCTGAACAGTAGGAGAACGTCAGAGACCACATCTGAACTTGCCCAAACTCACCTTCACCCCCTAACGCCATTCTCTTTCTGGTGTCACATTCCATCCAGTCACGCAGCAAAAGGAAGGAGTCACCCGATGTCTCCCTACAGGGATTTCATCACCAGGCCTAAGGAGTCCACCTCCCAACCTCTCCATTCTCACTTCCACCACCTGTGTCCCTGTCATCATCACTTCCCACTGGGTCTCCCAGCCACATCACATCTGGCCTTCACGAAATCCCCAACCACACCTACAAAATAGGACTTCCCTAAGGAAGTCCCCCTCGTTCACTATAGCCAGGGTGGCTCCCTTTCTGTTCCTTGCCGTTCAATCCTTTCCTGCCTCAGGGTCTTTGCAGTTGCCATACCCTACTTCCCAACTCCTTTCCTCTCTGCCCTGCTTTTAATAAAACTGGTTCCTTTCCAGCTGTTCCCAGCCTGGCCCTCTACCAGTCCTGGGGCTAGCAACTCAGCTGGGCCTTCCCCAACCACCCTAATCCACATCATCAGAAGTCAAAAGTGGCCCGGCCCCCACGTGCCTGCAGAAACCTGTGGTCTTCTTGTTTTCTGCAGAATCTGGGGTTATGGCAGGCCTGTTGCCTTCATGTGAAGGAGCAGGTCCCATCCTGGGCTCCAGCCCACCTGCCCCACCCTGCTCACCTGACAGCAGCTGTGGGTACTTGGTGTGGATGAGGTTGGTAAGGTCCCCACCGTCGTCCAGAATCATGTTGAGGGGCCCATCCTTGAAGTACAGCGTCTGCTCGATGCACCACAGGTACTCCTCATCCGTCTCGCCCTTCCAGGCATACACTGGTGGGGGAGTGTGCTCATGAGCATCTTGCTCCAGGAAACAACCAAGCACAGCCCACGCTATCTCCTGCCCAACGTCCAGTCCCTCTGAGAACTCAGCAATGGGAAGGACACAACCTGGAGCCAGACAGAGCTGAGCCTGCATGCTCGCTCTGCTCTAGCCAGCTAGGTGACCAAGGGCGGATCACTTCATCTCTCTGAGCCTCAGTTTCCTCCTCTATAAATGGGGCTCAGAGGAGTGCCAAGCAGCACCACAGACACAGGCATCTGGAAATTATTTCCTTTCTCATCCCCTCGTGCCTGAGTTCCAAGCCACACAGACCAGGGCTCCCCCCACAGTGGGGCCTCCACCCAGTGGGACCCACGAGGCAGGACCTGGGGACTGCTCTGCACTGAAAAGTCTTGAGGGTCCAGAAGCCTCTGTGCTGGGTAGTCTCAGGGAACATCTGGCCAAAAAGTACTAATATGCCGAGCATGGTGGCACACGCCTATAATCCCAGTACTTGGGAGGCTGAGACAGGAGGATCACAGGTTCATGGCCGGCCTCAGCAACTTAGTGAGACCCTGTTTCATAATAAAAAATAAAAAGGAGCCGGGCGTGGTGGCACACGCTTGTAATCCCAGCATTCGGGAGGCTGAGACCGGAAGGATCCGGGTTCGAGGCCAGCCTCAGCTACCTAGTGAGGCACTCCGCAACTTAGTGAGACTGGGTTTCAAAATAAAGAATAAAAAATAGGGCTGGGGGTGTAGCTCGGAGGTAGAATGCCCCCGAATTCAATCCCCAGTACTGCAAAAAAAAAAAAAAAAAAAAAAAAGAATAAAAAATAGGGCTGGGGGTATAGCTCAGAGGTAGAATGCCCCTGAGTTCAATCCCCAGTACCGCAAAAAAAAAAAAAGTTGCCAATAAAGGAAAAATTAATTTAAAAAAAAGGATAAAAAATAAAAGGGGCTGGGGGTGTAGCTCAGAGGTAGAATACCCCTAGGTTCAATCCCTAGCACCAGACACACACAAAGTAAGTACTAGCAGCAGCTAATAGATGCAAGGCACTTTCTCTGTCCAGACCTTCCACTACCTGCTTCACCCCCGTCTCACCTTTCCTCTTACCCTGTGAGGCAGGCATGACAATCGCTACCATTCACAGATATCCAGGAGGAGCTAAACCATGCCTGGGTCACTCAGCATGGCACTCCAGAGCACCCCAAAACCAAGGGCTACTGACTGCCAGCCAATGCTCCTCCCATCACGTGGGACTCGGGTGTGGGGGGCTCCCAGGAGCTTCCAATGAGCAAAACACAGGCCAAGCAGGGCCAGCTGCCTCTCCCCAAACTGGAGAAGACAATAGTCTTGAAAATAAAGCCTTTTCTGAAAGAGGGCCAGAGAGACAAAGACAAGGGACATGCTCATTTAGCCCTGGCCAGTCTGCACAGGAGCTCCACTCCTTCTTCCCCCCTGGCTAATGAGAAGGCTGTGTCTGTCTGCCTCTCTCATTGGGAATTGAATCCAGGGGCATTCTACCTCTGAGCTACACCCCCAGTCCTATTTTTTATTCTTTATTTTGAAACAGAGTCTCACTAAGTTGCAGAGGGCCTTACTAAGTAGCTGAGGCTGGCTGCACATCTGCAATCCTCCTATCTCAGCCTCCCAAGTACTGGGATTATAAATTGCATCACCATGGCCAGCTTTTATTCTTTATTTTGAAACAGGGTCTCGCTAAGTTGTGGAGGGCCTAAGTAGCTGAGGCTGGCCCAAACCTGAGATCCTCCTGTCTCAGCCTCCTAAGTGGTAGGATTACAAATGTGCACCACCAGCCCGGCTGGTGGTGCACATTTGTAATCCCAGCATTCGGGAGGCTGAGACCGGAGGATCTGGGTTCGCGGCCAGCCTCAGCTACCTAGTGAGGCACTCCGCAACTTAGTGAGACCCGGTTTCAAAATAAAGAATAAATAATAGGGCTGGGGGTGTAGCTCAGAGGTAGAATGCCCCTGAGTTCAATCCCCAGTACTGCAAAAAAAAATGTGCACCACCACACCTGGCTTAGAAGGCATTTTGAATGTCCCATTTAATCACCATCAGATCTAACTACTTCCCTCCCCTAGCTGGAATGAATGTGTGCCCATCTCCAGCAGCTCGTGTGAAAGTCCCTCCTCTTTAGCCCTGGTTCTTCCCAGTTCCTGAACAATGGTACCTCAGGCATTGGTCTTTGGGGGCTCTTTTTTCTGCCCTACCTCTCCCCAGTTCTTTGGAAACAGACTCACATACTTCCTTTAGGGAACTTCCCTTCCTTTATTTTATTTATTTATTTATTGCGGTACTGGGGATTGAACTCAGGGGCATTCTACCTCCGAGCTACACCCCCAGCCCCTTTTTATTCTTTATTCTGAAACAGAGTCTCACTGAGTTGCGGAGTGCCTCACTAGGTAGCTGAGGCTGGCCGCGAACCCGGATCCTCCGGTCTCAGCCTCCCGAATGCTGGGATTACAAGCGTGCGCCACCACGCCCGGCTCACTTATTTTTTATTCTTTATTTTGAAACCGGGTCTCACTAAGTTGTGGAGGGCCTCACTAGGTAGCTGAGGCTAGCCTCGAACCTGGATCCTCTGGTCTCAGCCTCCCAAATGCTGGGATTACAAGCGTGCACCACCACGCCCGGCTCTTCCCTTCCTTTATCATGTAGTTCCCAATCATAAGATTCTGCCCATCCTGGTCACAGGTTTGAGATGGCTCAGTAAGCACCTTCCAAAGGATTTTAGATGAAGGAAAAAAAAAAAAAAAAAAAAAAAACCAGCAATTCTTTCCTATAGGTTACCAGGCTAGGGTCCTCTTCCTGCCAAAAGGAAGTTTGCTGCTATAGTAGTCAGTGAAGCCCCTTCATGTATTCTCTCGGGTTCTGGCAGCAAGCTGGACTCACCTGGAATGCCAGCCTTGGCAATGGCAGCTGCTGCGTGGTCCTGAGTGGAGAAGATGTTGCAGCTGGACCACCGCACCTGGAAGGGTCAGCAAAGCAAGGTGTCAGTCACTGATGGCTCAGAAGCACCAGGGTCATGGGCAGGAAAGAAGGAAAGCCCTGGAGCCAGGCAGGAGAGGCTGGACATCTGGGTCCAGCCAGGCCCAGGACCCATGCCTGGCTGAGACCTTGTTTCAAAAAACAAAAAATAAGCCAGGCGTGGTGGTGCACGCTTGTAATCCCAGTACTTGGGAGACAGACCGGAGGATCCGGGTTTGTGGGCAGCTTCAGCTACTTAGTGAGGCCCTCCACAACTTAGTGAGATCCTGTTTCAAAATAAAGAATAAAAAAAGGACTGGGGTTGTAGCTCAGAGGTAGAATGCCCCTGGGTTCAATCCCCAGTACCACCAAAAAAAAAAAAAAAAAAAAGCCAGGGAGCATGGTGGCACAGGCTTGTAATATCAGTACTTGGGAGGTTGAGATAGGAGGATCACAGGTTTGAGGACAGACTCAGCAAGTAGTGAGACTCTCATCAACCTAGTGAGACCCTGTTTCCAAATAAGAAATAAAATCAGGCTAGGGGTGTAGCTCGAAGGTAGAATGCCTCTGGGTTCAATCCCCAGTACCACAAAAAATAAAAAATAAGGCCAGGCATGGTGGTGCACACTTGTAATCTCAGTACTTGGGAGGTTAAGACAGGAGGGTTCGAGGCCAGCTTCAGCTACATTAGTGAAGCCCTCCGCAACTTAGTGAGATCCTGTTTCAAAATAAAGAATAAAAAATAGGGCTGGGATGTTGATCAGAGGCAGAATGCCCCAGGGTTTAATCCCCAGTATCAAAATAAATAAATAAATAAAAATAAGGGCTGGGGTATAGCTCAGAGGTAGAATGCCCTTGGGTTGAATTCCCAGTATCTCCCCTCCCCCCAACACACACACAGAAAGACAGCAGTTAACCATGGAGCTGATGAGCTGTCCAATTCTCTGGGTTCTTGGCTTGAAAGAACCAGGAAGGCTATTTGCTGACCCAGAGAAGACTTCGGAAACGGGTGGTGGGTGGACTGAAAAATCATGGGTTCATGTGGACTTGTTCAGCCTGAGATGTGTATTTGATCTCTAAGTTATGAGGACACATCACTATCTTAATATATAAGATGAAATCCAGGCTAATACATGCATTTGAGTGTCATCACAACATAGTCAATATTTAAAGCCATAAACCCAGACTACCAACAGACTGAACGTTGAAAATATAGAAGAGGCTGGGCCCAGGAGTACCCCTGTTTGGGATGCCCTGCCCTGCCCCTCTTCTGGAAACTGGGCTGCTCCCTGACTACTGGAGGTCTTGGATAGGCTGTCAATCATTGGCACACATGACCCGGGCTGAACCAATCTGAGCATATCACTCTTCCGGTATGCAGGATTGCCAAAGACAGCCAGTCCTTAGGTGACTAAATGGGGCTTTCGACCGGATTTTTCCTACTAGAGCTCTCCGTCAGGAGGATGTACTGGGCACAGTCAGAAGCTATCTTCCCAGTCAGATAGAAAATCTGCAGAATATTCACCACAAAGGGTGGCAGCACTGAGAGAGCTAACCCAAGTGACAGGGAAGACAGCCTCCAGTGGCCACAGGTCGCCCACCC
The DNA here is from genome assembly GCA_004027655.1 of Graphiurus murinus. NCBI lineage: Eukaryota > Metazoa > Chordata > Mammalia > Rodentia > Gliridae > Graphiurus > Graphiurus murinus. Next base: position 26,749 of record PVLC010012954.1, on the reverse strand, counting down.
GTGCACTCTTCTTCCTGGCTGAACCTAGGGAGGGTAAGGGCCCGCCTGGGGTCACACGGCTGGGGGCCTCACCTCTGCACCCAGGGCGACGAGGGTCTCAATGAGGACGGCGGTCTCCACGGTCATGTGCAGGCAGCCGGCGATGCGGGCGCCCTTCAGTGGCTTGGAGGCCGAGTACATCTCCCGCATGCGCATCAGGCCTGGCATCTCGTTCTCCGCAATGTCCAGGGCCTTGCGCCCCCAGGCGGCCAGACCAATGTCCGCTGCAGGGGCAAGATGGGTGGGTGTCCCGTGAGCCGCCGCCTCCTCCCACCAACCCAAAACTCTTGGGCTTGGCAATGTTACTGCATCTGCTCAGTGAGTACACATGGAACCAGGAAGGTCTAAAGAAACGTGGTCCCTGCAGCTTATCCACACGGAGAGAACACAATTTTTGTTTTTGGTATTGGGGATTGTTCCCAGGGTGTAGCATTCTACCTCTGGGCTACACCTCAGCCATTTTTTGTTTGTTTTGAAACAGGGTCTTGCTAGATTTCTGAGAGCCTCACTACATTGCTGAGGCTGGCCTCAATCTCTGATCCTTCTATTTCAGCCTCCCAAGTACTGGGATGATAGGTATGCACCACCACACCTGGCTGGGGGAACACTTTTTTGGGGGGGGCAGTACTGGGGGATTGAATCCAGGGGCATTCTACCTCCGAGCTACACCCCCACCCCTATTTTTTATTCTTTATTTTTGAGACAGGGTCTCACTACGTTGCGGGGGGCCTAAGTAGCTGAGGCTGGTCACAAACACGGATCCTCTGGTCTCAGCCTCCCAAGTACTGGGATTACAAGCATGCACCACCACTCCTGGCTGGGAGAACACATTTAATCAGAGAATCACATGTGTACATTAAAGTTACAACAAAGAGGAGTACCCCTATGAAGAACAGCTATCGGATGATATACCTCCCTTACCCTTCCTTTCTGCTGATACCTACCTGGCTCTCAATCCTCCTCTCCAAGTCATCCCTCTTGGTAATTCAACACTCATAAATACTATCGAACACCTTGGACTCCCTGGTGATGGGGAAATACTTCTTTCCCACTCCTGATGTTTCTTCCCACATGGAGGGAACTCATCAGTATAACTAACATTCTTGGCTATTCTCAGCCCCAGGGGAGGTGGACTGGCTTGTCTGATGAGTAAATGTGAGAGGAACACATGTCCATGCTCAGTTGGGCTCTCCCTTCTCCAGCAAGCAAGCACCTACCTGCCCACCTGCAGAATCTAGTATTCTCCATGGCCTTGCTGTAACTGATGAGTAACTGCTGAATTATGGGATTAAGTTAGCAGGAGCCTCTGGCTTTCACGCTAAATTTACATCTCTGGCATTAATGTTATTATTAATACAAAGTGTATTTTGGCCTCTATCTGATATCCCAATTTGTCTCCAAATGTCTCCAATTTGTCCAAATTTTCAGAGAGAAGGATACTATTATGAGCTTTCTCATTATCTCAATACAGTACAGTTCCCTCTAATCACCTGGCCCCTCCTACCTCTGCCACACTGGACAATTCCCAAGGTCACACTCTAGGTCAGACCCTAAGTCAATGTTTGCAAATTCCCCTGATAAGAGCCATCTGCTAAGCTTGTAAATTTCCCCAGAGAATCAAATTAAATAGTCTAAGATGGAGCCTGGGGCTTCTGGTGATTTTTTTTCTTTAGGATGAGAAAGGACTGGAGAGATGTGTGTGTGTGTGTGTGTGTGTTACTGGGGATTGAACTCAGAGGCATTCTACCTTCGAGCTACACCCCAGTCCGATTTTTTTATTTCTTTTTTTTTTTTTTTTTTTTTGTGTGTGTGTGGTACTGGGGATTGAACTCAGGAGCATTCTACCTCCAAGCTACACCCCCAGCCCTATTTTTATTCTTTATTTTGAAACTGAGTCTCACTAATTTGCGGAGTGCCTCACTAGGTAGCTGAGGCTGGCCGTGAACCCGGATGCCTCCCGAATGCTGGGATTATAAGCGTGCGCCACCACGCCCGGCCAATTTTTTTATTTCTTATGTGGAAACAGGGTCTCCCTAGGTTGATGAGAATCTCACTACTTGCTGAAGCTGTCCTAGAACCTGTGGATCATACTGTCTCAGCCTCCCAAGTACAGGGATTATAGGCATGCGCCATCATGCCCAGCTTGGAGAGATTAAAAAAAAAAAAAAAATGGGGGGCAGTATTGGCAATTGAACCCAGGGTCTCACACATGCTAGGCAAGTGCCCTCTGTGCTACATCCCCAGCCCTTTCAGGTTTTTTATTTTGATGCAGGGTCTGGCCAAGTTACCTGGGTTGGCCTTGAACTTGAGATCAGTCTACTTTAGCCTGAGTAGCTGGAATTACAGATGTAGATCACCATGCCCAGCTGACTCCAGAGATTTTTTTCTTGGGGGGGGGGGGTTACTGTGGATTGAACCCAGGGACATTTTACTCTAAGCCACACCCCCACCCCTATTTTATTCTTTTTTTTTTTTAATTTTGAAACAAGGTCTCACTAAGTTGTGGAGGGCCTCACTAAGTACCTGAGGCTGTCAGTGAACCTGAGATCTTCCTGTCTCAACCTCCCAGTACTGGGATTACAGGCATGCACCACCATGCCCAGCTAACTCTAGATTAAATTTAAGAGTAAAACAATCTGCTCCCTATAGCACATTTAAACAATTTTAGAAGGCTTGGGGATACAGCTCAATGGTAAGGCACATGGGAGGTCCTGGGTTCAATCCCAGGAGCCAAAACAAAATAAACAATTTTATTTTATTTCGCAGTACTGGGGATTGAACCCAAGGGCATTCTACCTCAGAGCTACACCCCCAGTCCTACTTTGTATTCTTTAATTTTGAAACAGGATCTCACTAAGTTGTGGAGGGCCTCACTAATTAGCTGAGGCTGGGTACAAACCCAGATCCTCCAGTCTCAGCCTCCCAAGAACCAGGATTACGAGCATGCACCACCATGCCTGGCTAAACAAACAATTTTAGACATTAAATACTCCACCCCCATAGAAGGACCCATTCCTACTGAACCTCAACACAACTCCTTCCTACTACTCCCTCCCATCCAGCCCCCTGGGAGGCCACATAGGATCACAGCTCTCCCTCGGGGATCTGGATTTCAAGCAACCTACTCTGGCCTTGTCCCATCTTCAGTTCTCTCCCTCTGGAGCCCCAACTTCAGCAAGGCTGCAGTCAGTCAGGTAAGAACCTCTAATTCATCAGTCAGTCTCACCAATGCCACTGTCTCTTGCCTTCCTGGTCTCATCTGCTTCCTTTCACAGTTTAGGGTCTCCCTCTCCATCCCTCTGCCTTCTTTCCCTCCAAGAACTCACTTGGCAGAACTGCCCTAGTTAACCCCCACCGTCCAGTGTACCTAAGCCACTGAACCAAGCAGGCGGAGACTCACAGCCACACCAAGCAGTCTTACCAAGACCATAAATCTCAAGGTATACATAGCACGTTTCAGCAATCATACTACAGTCCTAAGAAATTTCCTTTTCCACTTTCTCTAAACCTCAAACACCTTTCCCCCTCAACTGACAACTAATTTCACAATTTGATGGGAATGTAGAACCATGCCCGCTATCCTCACCTGTAATTATGACTGGGCATTCTTTCCTGTTAGCTGTCCCTGATCCTGCATCTCTCCTCCTTCAGAACCCTAATACTGGAACTGCGATTCTCAAGGTAAAGAAGACCAGCTCAATCCCCCCATCTGAGGGCCAACTACCTATTTTCATGTTTCTCCCAACAGCACCAACCCCACCAATTACTCTGCCTTCCTGAAAACCCTTTCTTCACTTGATTCTTAACTCTGTCCTACCTTCTTGTGCCACCACGCCCGGATCATCTCCCTCTTTCTAACTCACACAGATGAACTCTTACAGCCTTAAGGCCTTGAATATCTTCTCTATTGTAATGACTCCCACATATTTTTCTCCAGCCCAAACTTCTCCCCTGAATTTGAGCCTCATACCATCCAACTGCCTTCCTGGCACCTCTACTTGCATGTCCCTTGGATCTATTATGTAGCAAGTATGAGCCCGCATGACTTTTGGCACGAACCCTCATCTTCCCATTTTAGGAAATGAACTACCATTCACCCATCCACTCTGGCCAAAAACATGTCAGATTTCTTGATTTCTCATTTCCATTTTCACCCCCATCGGCATGTTTTTTTAATTCAGCATCCCAAGTATAGAAGCAACCCAACCACAATTCACCACCCTTGTTTAAACCTCTTCTCAATCAGACCCCAGAAGCAGTCTTTCCATTGTCCCCATAGCAGCAAAGAGGAAAAGTTTGTTGTATCACCTCCACTGTTCTACTAAAGTAAACAAGCAGCTGGATCTGGTGGCACATGTTTGTAATCCCAGTACCTGGGAGGGTGAGACAGAAGGATCCAGGTTTGAGGCCAGCCTCAGCAACTTAGTGAGGCTCTCTGCAACTTCGTGAGACTCTGTTTCAAAATAAATAATAAAAAATAGGACTGGGGGTGTAGCTCGGAGGTAGAATGCCTCTGGGTTCAATCCCCAGTACTGAAAAAACAAAAAACAAACAACAACAACAAAACAAGCAGCTGGGCATGGTGATACATGCCTGAAATCCCGGTACTTGGGAGGTTGAGACAGGAGGATCACAGGTTTGAAGCCAGCCTCAACAATTTAGTGAGACCCTGTTTTCAAATAAAAAATAAAAAGGGCCGGGGGTGTAGCTCAGAGGTAGAATGCCCCTGGGTTCAATCCCTAATACCACAAAATAAACAAACAAACAAAAAACAACTTTAATGACTTCTAACCTATGAATAAAATCCTAACTCCTCACCTTGCCTCAGAGCCCTACCCCCATGACTGCCACTGGTCTCCCACACCTCCACCTACTCTCCTTCACTAGCTGCTAAGCCACACAGACCACCTGTCTTCAGGCAAACTAAACTTCTGCAGCACCTGGCTCTCAGAAGGTACTCAAAAAAAAAAAAAAAGGCACCTGGAAACAGGAAAGAACTTGGTATATTCCTGCTGGATGAACACAAAGTGGGTCATGGTGACTCAAATGGAGTAAAATGAACCAAGACTGTACTCCCAGTAAGATGAGACACCTACAGAGTTTAAAGGGGCATATCATTCAACAACCAGATTTTCTGCTGGGCATGGTGGTACACACCTGAAATCCCAGTACTTGGGAGGCTAAAACAGGAGGATCGAAGGTTTAAGGCCAGTTTTAGCCAAGTAGCAAGACTATCAGCAACCTAGTGAGAATCCATTCCAAAATAAAAAATAAAATAGGGCTGAGGGTGTAGCTCAGAGGTAGGATGCCTCTGGCTTTTGTCTCTAGTACCACAAAAGCAACTTAGGCCCTCTGCAATTTAGTGAGACCCTGTTCCAAAATAAAAAAAAAATAAAATAGGGTTGGGGCGGTAGCTCTGAGGCAGAATGACGCCAGGCTCAATCCCCAGTGCCATACACACACACGCAAAATAAATAAATAAATAAATAAATAAGTGTTGGGGTATCTCTTGAAGGAATAATGCCCCTGGTTCAATCCCCAGCAACACATACACAGCTTTTGTAAACACAAATCACCAGACACACAGGAAGTACTCCACAAATGTTGGTGTCTTTCTCCACCTTAATAGTGTTTCGGAGTTACTTTAAAAGCTAACCAGCCTGAACAGGTTTTTGCTGAAAACTCATTAGGGCAGTTCCAAGTGAGTTCACTTGCATACCCCGGTGAAAAGGGTGAGCTCCGAGGTCTGGATGCCCTGGGTGCAAATCCTGTTCCACCAGCTATAAGACCATGGGCAAGTGACTCGTGTCTCAGGGTTCTCATTGTAAAACGAAAATAGTCCCTCCCCTAGAGAGCCCTGAGAATAAAATGGGTTAATCTAGAATACTAGAAAGCAATGCCCATCCCACAGTAAACGCTCTATCAGCCTCACATCCGTGGGACAGGAGGAAAGGTTTTTCTAAACTCTCCAAGTTGTATTCGAGATTCTCCGCACAACTGTCCCTGTTGGCCAGGTGGATGGCCCCACAAGTTGAGTAACCTGCCCAAAGTCCCTAGGGAGCGGGCCAGTGCCGGCCTCGGGCTCCCTTCCTAGGCCTTCCTCACATCCTTCGGGGCTGCCATGCCCCCTCCTTCCCTAAAGGAGCCCCAGAGAAGGCTGGCCCATGCTCGGGGCCTCGAGCAGGCCAGGAGGCAGGGCCCAGGTCCCCGGGGCAGGTTCCAGGCGGCCGCCGCGCGGCTCGGAGCGGAGCACGCCGCCGGACCCGAGATCACAGCCCGCGCTCAGCGGCAGGCGTCGCGGGGCACGCTGGGACTTGTAGTCCGCAGCCGCCTCCCTCGCCCCGCGGGCCGCGGCGCGGGAACTCCAGCGCCCAGGAGGCCCCGCGCGGCCCGGAGCGGCCCACACGCGGGGGACCGGGGTCCTGGGTGCCCCCGCGGCCGCCGCCCCAGAGCAGCCCCGGGCCCGCCCTGCAGCCGCCCTCCGGGACAAATCCCCGGCGCACGGAGAGCAGCCGCAGCCGGCCGCGAACCTGGAACTCACCGACTTTGTAGGGCAGTTTGTCGGCCATGCTGGCGGCGCTTCTGCACTCGGCGATGAAGATGGGCGCAGAGGGCAGGACCTCGGGCTAGGGACCGGCACCGGGCGGGCGGGCAGCGCGGGCTAGGAGCTGCGCGTGGCCTCAGTGTCTTTAAATATCTTCCTCTCACTTGCATATTCATGAGCCCCGCTGGGGCTGAGCCGTCCGGGGCGGGGCCCGGGGCGGGGGGCGGGGCCGAGGACTTCGAACCCCGCGGGGAAAAGGGCGCGATGGGTCTGGTGCGGCCCTGCCACTCTGGCGCGCGTCCAGGCCTGCAGCCTTGAATCCTGTGTCAGAACCAAGCATAACTTTGAAATTTCAACCTGTTCACTTCCTGAGCCTCTATCTCCTCATGGGTAAAATGAGCCGTTAACCACAGCACAGATTATACGTAAAGTTATGTCAGATACCCAGCACATAGACCTGCCCCTCTCCCCTAAGTAGCCGCCACCCTGAGTTTAGGTACATTTGTACATTTGTATGCAGCCCGATTTTATTTTATTATTTTTTGGGGTGGGGGGGCAGGCTACTGAGAGCCTCGCTCAAGTTGCCAAGTCTGGCTTCAAACCTGTAATCCTCTTGTCTCAGCCTACTGAGTACTGAGATTACATGTGTGCCACCGCACCCGGTTTGTATGCACTTCTTTATACATATACGTCATTAAAACTATTTGTAGAATTTTTTTTTTATAATACTGGGGATTGAACTCAGGGGCATTCTACCTCTACACCCCATGCCAATTTTATTTTGGGGGTTTTGTGTGTGTGTGTGTGTGTGTGTGTGTGTGTGTGTGGTGCTGGATTGAACCCAGGGGTATTCTATCTCTGAGTTACACCCCAAGCCCTATTTTATTTTATTTATTTATTTTTATTTTTAAAATTTTTTGGTACTGGGGATTGAACCCAGGGGCATTCTACCTTCGAGCCACACCCCCAGCCCTATTTTTTATTCTTTATTTTGAAACCGAGTCTCACTAAGTTGCGGAGTGCCTCACTAAGTAGCTGAGGCTGGCCGCGAACCCGGATCCTCCGGTATCAGCCTCCCAAGTACTGGGATTACAAGCGTGCACCACCAGGCTGGCCCTATTTTATTTTTTATTTTGAAACAGGGTCTCACTAGGTTGATGAGTCTCACTGCTTACTGAGGCTGTCCTCGAACCTGTGATCTTCCAGTCTCAGCCTGCCAACACTGAGATTACAAGCATGTGCCACCATGCCCAGCTTATTTGTTTGTTTGTTTATCTATCTTTGTGTGTGGTGTTGGGGATTGAACCCAGAGACATTCTACCTTCAAGCTACACCCTAGTCCGATTTTATTTCTTATTTGGAAAGTCTCACTGTTGATGAGAGTTTCACTAATTTCTGAGGCTGGCCTCGAACCCGCAATCCTCTTCTCTCAGCCTCCCAAGTAATGGGATTACAGGCCTATGCCACCACTTCCGGCTTTTATTTATTGGGGGGGGGGGGGTTGTAGGGATTGAACCCAGAGGCATTCTATCTCCAAGCTATACCCCCAGCCTGATTTTATATCTTATTTAAAGATAGGGTCTCAGCTGGGAGTGGTGGCGCACGCTTGTAATCCCAGCATTTGAGAGGCTGAGACTAGAGGATCCGGGGTTCACGGCCAGCCTCAGCTGCTTAGTGAGGCCCTCCAAAACTTAGTGAGACTCTGTTTCAAAAGAATAAAAAATAGGGCTGGGGCTGTAGCTTGGAGGTAGAATGCTCCCAGGTTCTATCCCCAATACTTCAAAAAAAAAAAAAAATAGGGCTGGGGTATAGCTTGAAGGTAGAACACCCCTGAGTTCAATCCCCAGTACCGCAAAAAAGAAAAAAAAAAAAAAAAGTAGGGCTGGGGGTGTAACTCAGAGGTAGAATGCCCATGGGTTCAATCCCCCATAACACAAATAATAAAATAATACACCCCTAGCCCTTTTTTATTTTTTGTTTTGAAACAAGGTCTCACTGAATTGCTGAGGGCCTCACTAAATTGCTGAAGCTGGCTTTGAACCTATGATCCTCCTGTCTCAGCCTCCCAAGTACTGGGATTATAGGTATGTGCCACCACACCCAGCTAGCCCTGATAAACTCTTACTTGTCTATAAATTGTTTTCTATTGATTATGTACACAATCATATCATCTGTGAGTAATGACTTTTTTTTTTCAAAGAGTACAAAGAGATACCCTTATCCTATTCCTCCTTTACCTCTGTGTGCTCCATTTCATTAACTGGCTGGTGCTTCCCTTGGCTTAGTAACTGCCAAAAGAGCTCTCAAGCTAGGTGAGACGGTGCACACCTGGAATCCCAGTACTTGGGAGGCTGAGATAGGAGGATCACAGGTTTGAGGCCAGCATCAGCAATTTAGCAAGACCCTGTTTCAAAATAAAAAGTTCTGTGGGTTTTCACTTTTCAGGGACGAATACTCAGGAGTACAATTTAGGATTGTATAACTGTATGTTTAGTCTTTCTTTCTCTTTCTTTCTTTCTGTCTTTCTACTTATCTTTTTTTAGTACTAGAGGCTGAACCAGGAGGCATTCTACCTCTGAGCTATGTACCAGCCCTATTTTTATTTTTTATTTTGAGACAAGGTCTCACTAAATTGCTGAAGGTCTGCTAAATATTTGGAAAGGCTGGTATTGAACTTGCAATCCTCCTGCGTCAGCCTCCCCAGTTGCTGTTACAGGTGTAGTTACAGGTGTGCACCACTGTGCCCAGCTGTGTCTGTGTATGTGTGTGGGGACTTAAATCATGATTAAGTTTTGAATTGTCATATACTTTTTTTTGTTTGTGTGGTACTGTGGATGGAACCCAGGGGCATTCTACCTCTGAGCTACACCTTTAGCCCTATTTCATTTTTTAAATTTTGAAACAGGGTCTCACTAAGTTGCAGAGGGCCTCACTAAGTTGCAGAGGGTAGTTGCAAACTTGCAATCCTTCTGTCTCAGCCTCCCCTGGGATTACAAGCATGTGCCACCACACCCAGCGTGTCATATACTTTTTATTATCTTAATTAATATCATGATTTTTTCTTCCTTAGATTGTTAATATGGTGAATTATATTGATTGGCTTTAAAATATTCAATCAGCCTTGCATCGTTGTAATAAACCTCACTTGATCATGGCATTCTTTCTGTTATTGCTAAATTCTATTTGGTAATACCTTGGTTGCTGCACCACTATGCCCAGCTTTTCTTGAGAGTTTTAGATTATGACATGTTTCCTTGGTAGTTATAGGACTACTCAAATTATCTGTTTCACATTGGGTAAATTATAGTCGTGGGTTTTTTGTTGGTTTGTTTTTGAGATGTGGTTCATTTTGTTGAAGTTGTCAAATATATGTGCATAGAGTTGTTTGTGGTACTCCTATGATTATTACAGTACTGGAGATAGAACCCACGGGTGCTCTGCCACTGAACTACATCCCCAGCCCTATTTATTTATTTTGGTGCTGGAGAATGACCCCAAGGGCATTTTACCTCCTAGCTACACCCCCAACTCTTTTATTTTTTATTTGGAAACAGGGTCTCACTAAGTTGCTAAGGCTAGCTTCGAATCTGCCATCTTCCTGATTCAGTGTCCCAAGTGCTGGGATTACAGGTGTGTGCCACCATGCATGGCTCCTTTTTATTTTTTGGGACAGGGTCTCCCTAGGTTGCCCAGGCTGGCCTCAAACTTGCAATCCTCCTGCCTCACCCTCACAAGTATCAGCTGTTACAGGCTTATGCCACAGCATCTGGCCTCTTATGATTCTTTTGATATCTGCAGGGTCTGCAGGTGACATCTGTTTCATTCTTTTTCTTTTCTTTTTTTTTTTTTTTGCGGTACTGGGGACTGAACTCAGGGGCATTCTACCTCTGAGCTACACCCCCAGCCCCTTTTTATTCTTTATTTTGAAACAGAGTCTCACTAAGTTGCGGAGTGCCTCACTAGGTAGCTGAGGCTGGCCGTGAACCCAGATCCTCCGGTCTCAGCCTCCCAAATGCTGGGATTACAAGTGTGCGCCACCACGCCCGGCTTGTTTCATTCTTGATATTGGTAATTTGTGTCTTTTCTCTTTTTTTCTTTGTCAGTCTTCCTAGCTGTTTGTCAATTTTATTGATCTTTTCAAGGAATTGACTCTTTGTTTCACTGAATTTCTCTATTGTCTTTCTGTTTTCACCTTCATAGATTTCTGCTCTTACCTTTATTAACTCTTTCCTTCTTCTCATTTAGGGTTTACTTTGTTCTGCTTTTTCCTGTGTTCTTCAGCTGGGAGTTTAGATTATTGATTTGAGAGTTTTCTTCCGTTATTTTAATACCTCCGAGCTACATCCCCAGTCCTATTTTTGATTCTTTATTTTGAAACAGGGTCCCATTAAGTTGCGGAGTGCCTCACTAGGTAGCTGAGGCTGGCCTCAAACCCGGATCTTCCTGTCTCAGCCTCCCAAATGCTGAGATTATAAGCGTGCGCCACCACATATGGCTTGTTTTTCTTTTCTAATTTTGCAGTGCTGAGATTGAACTCAAGGCCTTGTACATGCTAGGCAATCACTACCACTGAGATACACACTCACCCTCACACTGACTTTTCCTTTTTTTTTTTTTCTGTGTGTGTATGTGTGTGTGTGTGTGTGTGTGTGTGTGTGTGTTACTGGGAATTGAACCTGGAACATTCTACCTCTGAGCTACCCCCAGCTCTAATTTTTATTTTTTAAATTTATTTATCTATTTATTTTTTGTGGTACTGGGGATTGAACTCAAGGCATTCTACCTCAAGCTACACCCCCGCCTGATTTTATTTTTTTATTTTGAAACAGGGTCTCCACTAAGTTACTGAGGGCCTCACTAAGTTGCTGAGGCTGGCCACAGACCTACAGTCCTGTCTCAGCCTCCCAAGTACTGGAATTACAGGCGTGTGCCACCACACCCAGCTACCCCCAGCCCTTTTTATTTTTATTTTGAAACAGATTTTCTCTAAATTGCTAAGGGTCTTGTTAAGTTGATGAGGCTGGCCTCAAACCAGTTTTCATTTTAAGTTTACTATTAGATGGATAAAAATTAAGAAGTGTGATGTTATATTGTGTTGATGAGGTTGTAGGAAAACAGGCCTCTCATGCATTGCATTTGGAAAAGTGTCATAAACCTCACTCTGCTAATAACAAGATTACAAACTCATACCCTTTGACCAAGCAGTTCCACTTCTAGGAATTCATCCCAAAGATGTACGCACACGTGAGTGAAATGACGTTAAAAAAGCCACAGATTGGCAATAGTGTAAATGTCCTTCAGTGGTGGACTTGGACAATCAATAATGGTAGTCCACACCGTAGAATTCTGAGGCCGCCATTAAAAAAAAAAAAAAAAAAAAAAAAAAGACATTTATCTACTAATATGAAACGATCCTCAGAATATAATGTTATGGGAATTTTTTTAAAATGTGCAGAACGGTATGCTCAATATGCTATTATTTATGTAAAGCACACATAGGTATTTCCCTCGCTATGCATAAGCGTGTGTATATATCTATCGGGCAGGATACACACTTGGGGAAGGGGGCAGAGGCGGTCCTCGGTGGCTCAGTGGACGCATAACTGTCAGACGACCCTTCTGCAGGTCCAGGCTCCACTGGCGCCTCTGGAGGCCGCGGGGCACCCAAAACCCTGGGCAGGGAGCGCTCGGGTCGCTGGCCTCGACCTCTGCACCGCCCTGGCGGTGCTTGCCCTCGCAGACACAGGTGGCTGCGCAGGAGGGGCGGAGAGGGCAGGCGCCGGCTCATTGGCCGCGGGGCCGGGGGCGGGGCGGGGGGGACCCCCGAGCACCGCCCGCGGCCCGGGGCCGGGCGCGGAGGGCGCCACTGCTGGAGACAGGGGGACTCCTACTCCTCCGCCCGCCTCCGGGTGTCTCCGGCCCCTCCGCTGGCCCCTGGGCGGGAGTGGGGAGACTTCTTAGAGAATTTGGAATAGGGGCCCCTCCCCCCTCCCCGTGCTGTGGGTGATGAGGGGAACAGCCAGCGCCCCAGGAGCTTCCCGCGCCCACCCACCGGCAACGTTCCCCTCTAGTCCCGCGTCCTCTCGGAGCTTCAGGCATTGCACGTGCAAAATGGGTGTGCCTAAGTGTAAGAGTGAGTGTCTGAATATACACACGAGATGCATGAGGTGCAACCTCATCACATCGAAATTGATAGTCTGTCCCACCGCTTCCAGAAGGGTCGGGAATGTGTCTAGTGTGGCCACCTGCTGTATCCCCAAAGTCCAACTCTCCCCATCTGGCACGCAGAGAGCAAGCGGTATTTGTGGAATGGATGTTCCCGGAGGTCTGCCCCCCCTTTTTTGTGGTGGTGGTGGTACTGGAGATTGAACTCAGGGGCATTCTACCTCCCAGCGACACTCCCAGCCTTTTTGTTTTGTTTTGAAACGGTCTCACTTGGTTGCTGAGAATCTCACTACTTGCTGAGGCTGTCCTTGAACCTGTGATCCTCCTGTCTCAGTCTCCCAAGTACTGGGATTACAGGCGTGTGCCACCACTCCTGGCTCTGTGAGGTGGTAGATTCCCTGAATTTGAGCCTCTAATGTCTCAGCTGAGGCTAGCACCTTCCCCAAAGGAGCAGAAAGGCCTCTGGGGTCACTTCCCACTGGAGACCAAAGCTCTTCCATGACTTTTTTTTTTTGCTGTACTGGGGATTGAACCCAGGGACATTCTACCTCTAAGATCCACCCCCAGCCCTATTTTTTATTCTTTATTTTGAACCAGGGTCTCACTAAGTTGCAGAGTGCCTCACTAAGTAGCTGAGGTTGGCCGCGAACCCAGATCCTCCGGTCTCAACCTCCCAAATGCTGGGATTACAAGCGATCGCCACCACGCCCAGCTTTGCCATCCCATAAAATTTAAAGAAAACAAAAAATCAAATGTCTCTGAGTTCGTGTGACTTAAGTGAATCTATCAACTAAAGAAATTTAAGATTTGTTCATGAGATTAAAGTAAAAATGTTGTAAGAGCCCCCTTCCCTTCCCGCAGCCCCTCTGGCCATCTCTCTTTGCTGACATCGCCCCTGGACCTCAGCCTTTTTTTTTTTTTTTTTTTTTTTTGCGGTACTGGGAGTTGAACTCAGGGGCATTCTACCTCCGAGCTACACCCCCAGCCCTATTTTTTATTCTTTATTTGAAACTGGGTCTCACTAAATTGCGGAGTGCCTCTCTAAGTAGCTGAGGCTGGCCGCGAACCTGGATCCTCCAGTCTCAGCCTCCCGAATGCTGGGATTACAAGCGTGCGCCCGGCTGGACCTCAGCCTTTGTCAGGCTGGAGTTGCCGTTACCTCATTCTGCCAGGCGAGGGCACCCTGCTCCTAGTTTTGGCTTCAGCCTGTGGCAGGTCAAAGCCCTCCTTCCTGGATGTCAGAACTATAAACCTCCCAGCTGGCGGGGAGTGGTGGCACCCTAACCTCAGCACTTGGGAGGCTGACACAGGAGAATCACAGGTTCGAGGACAGCCTCAGCAACCTGGTGAGACCTTGTTTCAAAACAATCTGGGGGTAGAATGCCTCTGAGTTCAATCCCCAGTACAAAAAAAAAAAAAAAAATGCTGGCGCTTGATGCCCCAGGCTTGTAATCCCAGTACTTGGGAGGCTAAAACCGGAAGATTGCAGGTTCCTGGCCAGCCTCAGTGAGGCTCTCTGCAACTTAATGAGACCCTATTTCAAAATAAAGAGTAAAAAATAGGACCGGGAGTGTAGCTCAGAGGTAAAATGCCCCTGGGTTCAATCCCCAGTACCAAAATTTTTTTAAAAAGCTCTGTGTGAGCCGGGCGTGGTGGCGCACGCTTGTAATCCCAGCATTCGGGAGGCTGAGACCGGAGGATCCGGGTTCGAGACCAGCCTCAGCTATCTAGTGAGGCACTCCGCAACTTAGTGAGACTAGGTTTCAAAATAAAGAATAAAAAATAGGGCTGGGGGTGTAGTTCGGAGGTAGAATGCCCCTGAGTTCAATCCCCAGTACCGCAAAAAAAAAAAAAAAAAAAAAAAAAAAGCTCCATGTGGTGATGCATGCCTGAATCTAGTACTTGGGAGGCTGAGACAGGAGGATCACAGGTTCACAGCCAGCCTCAACAATTTAGTGAGGCCCTCTGCAACTTAGTGAGATCCTGTTTCAAAATAAATGGGATATAGTTGGGCTTGGTGGCACATGCTTATAATCTCAGTACTTGGGAGGCTGAGACCGGAGAATCTGGGTTCAGGGCCAGCCTCAGCTACCTAGTGAGTCTCTCTGCAACTTAGACTCTGTTTCAAAATAAAGAATAAGAAATAGGAGCCGGGCGTGGTGGCGCACGCTTGTAATCCCAGCATTCGGGAGGCTGAGACCGGAGGATTCGGGTTCGCGGCCAGCCTCAGCTACCTAGTGAGGCACTCCGCAACTTAGTGAGACTCGGTTTCAAAATAAAGAATAAAAAATAGGGCTGGGGGTATAGCTCGGAGGTAGAATGCCCCTGAGTTCAATTCCCAGTACC